>PVLC010022407.1:0-26778 GCA_004027655.1 Graphiurus murinus
GAATCCAAGGTAACTTCTCTGTATTTTCTTGAATATTTTGCTGTGAACATAAAACTGCTTTAAAAATGCAGAGTCTATTTTTAAAAAAAGTAAAATGAAAATATACAAAGTAAAGAAATAAGGCTTCAGCAAAAACTATAAAAATATGAAGGCCCTTGTCCAACCAATAGTAAATGTCGTTAGCAATATATTTGTCTTATATTTCTCTAAAAAGAGGCCTAAATTCAGCTGGGTGTGGTGACGCACGCTTGTAATCCCAGTACTTGGGAGGCTGAGATAGGAGGATTGCAGGTTCGTGGCTAGCCTCAGCTACTTAGTGAGGCCCTCTGCAACTTAGTGAGACCCTGTTTCAAAATAGGGCTGGGGGTGTAGCTCAGAGGTAGAATGCCCCTGGGTTCCATCCCCAGTACTGCCAAAAAAAAAAAAAAAAAAAAAAAAAGAGGCCTAAATTATACAACAATGTGTGCCCCAGAAGTCTGTTCTATATTAGTAATAATAATAATAATAATAATAATAATAATAATAATAATAATAATGTCTTCTGATAATAACCCATTCACAACACATGAACATAAAGTTCATGTTAACATAGCAAGAATTCCATCTTGGAATTGCTTTTTCACAAATATCTGCAGATCACTTCTGACCATCAGCCTCTGCTCAGGTGATGGTCAATTGTTGTAATGGTTAATAAACCCTGAGAATGTATACTTTCCATTCCAGTCTGGTCCAAGAATTACTGTTGCCATTCGTATATCTTAACATTAGGAGAGCTTGGTTAAACCCCTAAGAAATGGCCACAATCACAAGACAGAAGCATGTCTCTAATGAATAAAGATACCTTTTTACAAGAGTTCCTCCAGAGCCTATGCCGACGCATTTTTCTAGATGGTGTTAGAAGCTTCTTTGGCATCTTACAGAAAGTTCCCATTAGTTAACATGCAGAGGTAACTAAAAAGCCTCTTAGCAAAGAGTCGACTATCTTAAGGTACATTCACACCATTATAGGAGACTCTCCATCCATCTCCCAAGGAACCTCTTAAAAAGTATCTCAGATCCAAGAAATGCAGGTAAAATTCCACCCAGATCCAGCCAATGAATCAATTTATTTGAAAGCTAGAACCATAACTTCACCTAGAGGAAAAAATCTTGAAAAATTGAACTACGTTTATCACGTAAGGTGCCCTTGAATTCTTACACAGACCCAAGTTGTTATAAATCATGCTGATGCTAAAGCTTAGTTTTAAAGAGAAATTTGGAGGGACAAAAAAAAAAAAAAAAAATCCACACTCATATCAAGTATCCACGCTCAATCAATACTATGCTGGGAAGAAGTTCTTTAAAAACTTCACCTTCTCCAAGCTCGACAGCAGCCAGGGTTTGAGGTCACTGTTCCGCTCACCCCTGCAAAGGCCACCCATCAAGCAACAATAAAAGGAAAGCACATTTAGTGCTCAAGTTTCTAGTACATTAAATAGACCCTGAACTCAAAGAAATGGCCATCAGAATTTATAAAGCCCTTCAAAAACAGTCCACCTCCTTTTCATACATTAGGCTTCTTCAAGAAAATAAGGTGCACGTGAAATCCGAACATTTTGATATCAACTTGTTCAGCTCTTGTAGTAATTCTAAAGCAAAATTCTTCTAAAAATGGAGTGTATGGTTTCCAAGAACACTTAATTCCCCTCCCCATGTATATTTTTTAAACCAAAATAATATTTAACCAAATAAAATCTGTCTACTAGAAAATATTGCTTTATCACCTGGAGCACCCATGGAGATATTTCTCCAAAACATCTGAAGTTACTGACTTTTTTCTTAGAATGTAAAGGTATCACTGATTTATAAATCTGTGTGATTATGTTACAATAAAATGAGCTACTCTTTTGGATTTTTCTTTTTTTGAGGTACTGGGGATTGAACTCAGGGGCATTCTACCTCCGAGCTATATCCCCAACCCTCTTTTTTATTCTTTATTTTGAAACAGGGTCTCACTAAGTTGCAGAGTGCCTCACTAGGTAGCTGAGGCTGGCCTTGAACCCGGATCCTCCAGTCTCAGCCTCCCAAATGCTGGGATTACAAGCGTGCGCCACCATACCCGGCTTCTTTTGGATTCTTGATGCTTCTTTACTTTAGCAGATGAGCCATGTGAAACTGACCCATCATCTTTGTTTTTCCAAAAATTTATTCTTATTGGTGCATTGTAATCACACATCTCTGTTAGGTGAACCATCATCTTATAAATTGTTTCTCTACAAGAAGATCCTGTGTTATTGTAGGAGCCATAGTTTGCTATTACCTCTCTGTCCCCATCTTCACAATCTGTATCTGTTACTTTGGGACATCATGCTTTAAAAAAAGAAATCATGCTCCCTTAAATATATAATCCTCATTGTAATTTGGGAGTCTTTCTTTAGTGTTTATAATTGTGCCTACATGTACAATCCTGCAATGGCTGTTGGCCTTATGCATATTTTATTTGTTTGAGTTGTTGTTACTGAAAATAATGACCTGCCTCTACAGTTTACCAAGTTGTATGATGGTTTTTCTAAGCCCACAGTCCAAGTTCAATATGGAGGGAACGTCTGGAGTTGAGTAAGGACAGAGTCATGAAACAAATGTATCATAGAGAGGTCTTTGTTTCCTTACATCACCCTAATATCAGATGTAGCATATTTGTGTGCAAAACACAAATAGATGCTTAGTGTAGGTATGATCTCAAAGTGTTCCAGAGCTTCCTGGTATTCTAGAAGTATTTGTGGTATTGAAGTTGCAGAAACACTGAGCATATACCAAACCATGAACTGTACTCCAACTAAGGCACTTGCTTTTCCAATCAACTTGGTTAAGAAGATCTTTAGTTCTTGCCGGGCGTGGTGGCACACGCTTGTAATCCCAGCATTCGGGAGGCTGAGACCGGAGGATCCAGGTTCGCGGCCAGCCTCAGCTACCTAGTGAGGCACTCCGCAACTTAGTGAGACACGGTTTCAAAATAAAGAATAAAAAATAGGGCTGGGGGTGTAGCTCGGAGGTAGAACGCCCCTGAGTTCAATCCCCAGTACCGCAAAAAAAAAAAAAAAAAAAGAAGATCTTTTTAGTTCTTGACACTCTAAGAACTAATCCTTTTAGTTTAAAAGCCCCTTATGAACATACCTCTCTTCCAATGCAGTTTTGAGGCCTGAAATATTTTCATTGGTTCTTTGCATTGTACTACTCTGGTTTGAGTCCGTAGGCAACAATCCATCCAGACTCAATTAAGTCTTGGAGTGTAATGAGGACTGGAGCAATGATATCACAGTTTAAAGCCCAGCCTGCCTGCTGCATAAAACTCTTCACCCTACTTAAGGTCCCAGTACTTTGGCTTCATTTTCATAATGAAGAATATAGTAAAACCTAACTTATGAGGTTGTTGAGTAACTGGATGAGTGAATTTGTATGTTAGTGTTTGGAGAGTGCCTGTTATATATTGATTAGTTTCTTATAAACGTGAAGGTAATGACGACATCCCATTAAGGTTGCTTTTTACTTAGTTTTTCTCACTTAGAATACCAAGACTTTTATTTTAGATATTTGCATAAAACTAAACCTGAGTAGAAGTTTCAAATACAGAGGTATCAAAAATGTTAAATTTGGGAAGGTCAAACTCACTGGAATAAGAAGTATATCTATATATCTACAGCATTTTGTTACAGATATTGCTACATATACACATATATATATATACTCATATATGTGGACACAGTTGTAAGACATAAAGATAATTTGTATGTAAATTGCTTTTAAATATGAACATTACATATGAAATTCTGTTGCTAACTTCCAATATATCTCATTTAGATCTTGGTGAGATCCCTTAGACTGGGTAATAAAGTAGTCTTCAAAATCATAATTAAGGATAGAAATATATCTCACCTTGTGGTTACACCATAATTTATTTAATCATGTTCAACTCACTAAAAACCAAATACTACAAATACAAATTTAAAATAGTATAAATGACACTTTCAACTATTAATTTCTAAAAGTTAAAGTACTCAATTTTTTGTGTTGATGTTATAAAATAGTATTCTTATAACTTTTATGGAGGACATATCAAGAGTCTTAAAAATGTTCATAGCCCTCATGCTAATGATTTATCCTTAAGTAATAATCAGAAAGGTACATAAAAGTTTATGTACAAGGACATATATCACATTACTTTTTGTGAACTCTATACTCAATAGTACAAATGTAGATTCTACCTTCCTCATCTGTCTTCCTTCCATCACTGGTGGGAGAATTGTGTCATAATACTGAGAGGAGAAGCTCTGATTTACATTTCTCTAGTCTCTCCAAGGTTTACATAAATAATGAAATCAGTTACATTGTCCTAAAAAGTTCATTGTATGATGTTGGTTGTAGGTATGATCTCTAAAGCAAACGCCAACTCTATCCCTGCAGAAGCTTTGGACAGGAAGCTGGATCTTCTCAAATCAGAGCTGCAAGACATTCGGTAAGTTCACCACATTTTATGTTTTCATAAGGCTCTATTATTAGCAAAGTGATAATAATTGAATAATACTGTTTTCAGGGATACTTGCAAAATGATGATGATAGTGATATTCAAATTAGCAAAGGGCTTCCCTACTATTAAATGGTTCAGTTCATTAAATCTGAATTATTTTTGAAGAAAGAAAACTTTAGAAAATGAAGATCTCTATAACTACTTTCACTAATGACTCCCTATAAAAATGAGAGTCTAAAGACATTGTTAATGTTACTATGACAAAATGAAATGCACATGGTAAAACTTGAGTAAATATATTTTCATGCATGTTTAGGAAAAACATCTCTCTGTAAACATGAAGAAAGTTTACTAAATGGAGACAGTTGTTTTAGAGAATGAGACAAATGATATAATTTTAAGAATATATGATTTTTACGAATTTGTTGAAAATGTTATGAGTTTAATCTAGTTTACTTAGATATAATGAGTGATTCAAGTAAGCACTAATATATCTGCTACTATGTTTGGAATCTAAATTTCAAATTTTCTGCAAAAAATGTTCTCAAAGCTCTTCTTCTGCATAACCTAGGCATTCTGGTGGATACTAATTTAACACAATGCAAACACAAATCTTACAAGACATCTTCAGTAATTTCTTTGAGACTTTCTGCATGTCAACTTCAATATTATATATTTTTATTGAGGTACTTTCTAAAACAATCCAGAAAATCAATACCATTAAATTCATACTTCATGCATTCATTTTTATTTTTCTGTAATTGAGTCGAGAGAAAAAAATGATTTTCAGCTAGACCACAGACAAAATTGATTAAAGTTATGCTTTTAAATATCAAGGTGAAATTGTCAGAAATAATGTGTTCCCAAAAGCAACATTGTACTAAACTCTAATGAATATGTCAAATCTATAAAGGAAAATAAACATGGTTATAGAAAGACCTTAGTTCAATGTTTGGTTGACTAAGAGAAACAAGTAAATGTGCCATTTAATCAATGATTTGAAATATGGGAGAGGTTAGATCTATATTTATTTTCTCTAACCAAAAATATAATTGAAGATTTGAAAAAAACTACAAGCAAAGGGCATCAATATTTTTCTAGCTGAAAAACAATAGAAAACTTGTATGTGTATTTGAATGTAGCAGGTTGATAAAGGGGGAATGAATGTAAAAATAATAAAACATAAAGCAAATACTTGCAGCAAATATATACATGGATGAACATAATGGATGTGCACTGCGCTTGTGGGGAAATTAAAGTTTAAGAATGCACTTAGGAGCTATGCCATATCCTCTAGGGTAGCATAATGGAGGGTTTCTTAAAAATATAGAAAACAGACACTGGTAAATGAGCTGAATTAATCTATAAGAGAGACAGGATTGTTTTTAGAAAGTTCAATAACACAGAGTTCCTGTCTTATAACTCCCATTTTCAGAAACTTTCAGTGGCCTCTATTGCTTCCCAAGGGATATACTCCCAAGGGTTCCCTGCTTATGTTCAAAACCTCCAGACTCTGTCTTCAAGCCATCTGTCCAGCCCTGTTTTTCATGCTGCCCTATTCTCTTGTTGAACTTGAAACATGTTGCTGATTTCATAGCATCACTCATGTTATTCCTTCTGCCTAACATAACCACTGCCAAGTCCCACCTTTCTCATAATTCTACCTGTTTATATTTTACTTATCTTCATAGTTCAACTGAAAGATCATTTTGTCTATGAAGTCTCCCTAATTACACCAACCAGAAATGATTGCAACCTTCTTGAACCTCCACGTAACTCTCTTTCTCCCTATTCTACTGTGTTTTGAATAGCCATTTCTAATTTTTCTGCTTTCTTTTGAAAGAATAAATTCCTTAGGGGATAAAATTTGACCTAATTTCACAGTAAAAAGAAGGAAAGTTTCCTTTATTGCAAGGTCATTAAAATTTCTATTTGCTCGTTTGTATTATTAATCTTTAAGAATGATTAGTATATAATGCTTTTAAGAACCTGAACAGTTTTGGTTTCAGCAGTATATGTTTACAACATGCATTATAAAATGTTTGCATGTAACATATCAGATAATGATAAATGTTACTGGAAAATAAAGGAAGTCGGGCATCATAGCATATGCTTGTAATCCAGTATTAGGGAAGCTGAGTCAAAAGGATCACAGATTCCAGGCCAGCCTCAGCAACTTAGTGAGGCTCTAAGCACCTTAGTGAGACCTTGTTTCAAAATAAAATATGGATGGGGGTGTGCTTCAGAGGTAGAATACTTCTGGGCTCAATCTCAAGTACCACAAAAGAATTGGAGGAAGGAAGGAAGGAAGGAAGGAAGGAAGGAAGGAAGGAAGGAAGGAAGGAAGGAAATAGTGAGGGAGGGAGGGGTGGTGTCTAAGTGTTAGATAGGCTGCCTTGGTCTCATTGAGAGTGTCCATGAGGTTATGACAATAACAGTGCATGATAGAAAGAATACTGAGCTAAGAAAATGTACTGAGATTTTTAGACATGATCTCAGTTAAGTCACTCGAATTTGAGGACTTCAGTTTCTAAGTTTGAAATGAGTTGGGATGATGAGGGGTATATGAGTAAACATTAATTCAGTAAACATTAATCTACAAGTAAAACCTCAAACCAAATCTTGCTAGCATCATGGTGTCCTATGATAGAACTTGATGGCAATATAAGCACAATATTTTAAAGAACGAAGCCACAATCCACATGTCTTAAAGCATATTATTTGAAATATCCAGAATACAACGAGAAAGTAGAGATGCAATGAACCAGAGGTTGTGGCATATTCTCAAAAAATAAAGTAATTAATCAAAAACAGACCCCCATGATGACACAGTTGCTGAAATTAGCAGACAGGGACTTTGTGGCAGTTATTCTAAGTATGTTCAATGGCATTAAAGAAAAATATAGCTTGAGAAAGAACAAATTTTGAATTTCTATACAGAAATAGAAAGAAATACGATGAACAATGAAATTCTAGAACTGAAAAGTTCAATATCTGAAATAAAAAAAGCCAATAGATAGACTTAAGAGAAAATTGGAAAATTGGAGAGAACAGAACAGAAGGCCAATTAATTTTAAAACAAATCAATGAATTTTTAAAAATATGAGTAACAGAGATAAAAAGAATTAAAATAGAAATGTACAGGCCTTCATGATCTTGAGGGAAATATAATTGATTTCAAATTTGTATAATTACAATATCAAAGAACTTAAAGAGAATAGCATTGAGAAAAATCCTAAAGAAGCAATATTCTAAATGTTCCCCAATGTGATGAAAAATGCTGACCTGGAAATTCGAAAGCTCAGAAGATTGAAGGAGATTAAACAAAAACAATCCAAAACTAAAATACATAAAACACTGCTGAAAACAATAACAACAACAACACACACAGTCCCTTAAAGTTAACCTGGGAAAACATAACTCATTACTTATAGAGCAAAGAATATTTGATTTGAGGCCAACTGCTTATTAGAAATAATAGAAGAAAACTGAATAAAAACTTTAAGATACTGAAAGAAATATCAACCCAGAATTCTATATACAGGAAAAATATTGCTCATATATTGGGGTAAATACTGAGATAATTTGTCACAAACACATCTGCATACAAGAAATAGGTAAGATTTTTTTCAAGCTGTAAAAAATGATGCCAGTAGAAAATCACATACACAAGAAATAATGAAGAACACAAGAAATAGTAAACTGATAAGCTCAGGTAAATGACTAGTCTCAGCATCTCTTCTTAAATTTTTTAACAGAAAAATGCCTTTCCAAAACAATAAGAAAATCACTGTAGGAAATGATTTATAATATATTATATTATAAATATTATATATAATATATTACGTATATATCATATATAATACAGTATAATACCCAAACACTAGGAAGGAAAATACCATTATGGTTTGGATATAAAGTGTCTCCTGAAAAACTCATGTATTGGCAATGAAAAAATGTTCAGAGGAGAAATAATTGAATGACGGTTTCACTCTCGCCAGTGGATAAATCCACTGAAGTAGTAATGATTTGAATGGATTTACTAGTTGATAACTTTAACAGGTGGGGCATAGGTCACTGGAGGTGTGGCCTAGAGGACTATTTCTGTCCCTGGTTTCTCTCTGTCTTCTCTTTCTCTCCTCCTCCCCCCCCCCCTTTCCTGATACCATTGAGTTGAGCTCAGCTTTCCTTGACCATGCGATTCAACCATGATGGCGGCCCTGGATCTGGCCAACTATGGACCATACCTCTGAAACCATGAGCCCAAATAAATCATTCCTCCTCTATGTTGTGTGTGTCAGGTATTTCCATCATAAAAACAGAAAGGAGGACTAAAGCAGACATAAATGGAACTATATTCTTATAAGGTTCTTAACAAGAGAGGTCATATGAGCAAAATGTAATGTGTGAAGAATGGATTTTGCAGTAGGAAAATATTAATTTTAAACCGTTTGCTCCATGAAGGAAAATATTAATTTTAAACATAGTTTGTTCCATGAAGGATGCATGTAATAGACTCATGTTTAAACATGAGTTTAAAATATAATAAAAGAAATAAACATAATAATAAGAATATGGGTTAATCCAAGTAAATGTTGGGCCACTGGTAACAGAACAACAAAATAAGCAAAAAACAAATGAAACAAGTAAGATTCAAGTAGCAATAAGATGAATTTAAGTCCAACTATATAAATAATTTTATTAAACATAAATAAACTATACACTCCAGCAAAAAGAAGAGATTGTCATATCAGATAAAATATAAGAGCCAGGTGTATGTAGTGGCATAAGATATTTGGTAAATAGGATGACACAGAAGAGCTAAAAGCAGAAGGATGAAAACGTTTGATCATGCATATAGTAAATTTTTAATTGCTTATACTATAAAACAAGAAATGCTTAAGAACAATAATCTAAGTTTCTAGGTCAAGAAGTTAGACAAAGAGCAAATTATATCAAAGTATATTGAAAATAGGAAAATAAACATTAAACATAAGCAATAATTAATAAAGTAGAGAAAAAGACAGGAAATGAAGAAAAATCAATCAAAACAAGGGTTGGTTCTTTGAAAATATCAGTAAAGTTGACCAATCCCTTAAAATTGCTCAGTAAAATAAGACAAAGAACTTTCTCAATCTGTTAGAGTTATGAAATGAATTATGAAACATCTACAACTAACATTATATTCAATCATGCTAACTTGAGCACTTTCTTATTCAACTTGAGAAATGGATAAGGATATCTTTTCATTTAGTAAACAGTGTACTGTACTAACAGCTATATGAAGATCATATAGACACTCAATATTGCTAAGATGTCTTTTCTCTTTAAACTGCTCCATAGATCCAGCACAATTCCAATAAATTTCTCAGTGGACTTTATTGAAATATATAAATGTAAAAGACCTAGAATAGCCAAAACAGTTTTAAAAAACAAAACAAAAAAGAAATTGGAATAATTATATTACATTATTTCAAGACTTTCTATGAAGCTTCAGTGTTCAAAATACTGTGGGATTTACATGAAATTTTAGTTAGATCAGTGGAATAAAATTCACCTATATGATTAATTGGTTTTGACAAAAGGGGAAAGAAAGAACTCCCCCCTCTCCAAATGATGCTGCCAACTGAATATCTATCAGAGCAGGTAAGAGCTACAAACTCTACTCCATACACAGCAATTAATTCAAGATGAATCATAGCCCTAGAGGTATATTCTAAAACTTCCAAAAATATTCTGAAATGAAGCTTCTAAAAAAAAAAGAAGAAGTTTCTGAAATCTTGGTAAAAGCAGACATAAATGGATAATGCTTTAAACATAAAACAATTGAGAAATTGAATGTTGTCATAAATAAAATGATCTGCTTAACAAAAAAATCATTAAGAAAATGAAAAGGCAAGACACAAACTAGAAGAAAATACTTTCAATACACATATTTTACAAAGATTTTCTTTCTAGAATATCTTGAGAACTCTTATAACTCAAGAGTTTGTTTTGTAAACTGTTCACAAAGTAAATTCAGTGCTTAGTAAGTGCATAGAAAGATGTTCATCATTATCAACCACTAGAAAAGTGCATATTAAACCCCAACATGGACATCACATATGTTATAAAGACTAATTACTTTTTATGCATATACGAGAAAGCACTGGTAGATTTATTTTAAATATTCATAAATAATTCCAAACACTTATTAAAATGTATTAATTCAATAGAAAGTCTGGAACTGTGATAATGTTCCAAATTCATTTTTATTATACTGAATATCATATTTTCTTTCCCTTCAAAAGACAGTTAAAACATTGTGAAATGGCTGATAAGGTAGTCATCTAATTAATTTTCTTTTATCCAGTAGGATTTGGGGGCCATCTTATTTTACATGAGACAGTGCTGAGGTAGAAAGAACACTTTTAAATATACTCTTAACTTTTTTGTTTTTTTACTTTATCCAAAAAGAGATTACCATTTTGTTTTGGGCATCATTTGTTTTATTTTTGTTTTTTGAGTTGGAGTCTTGCTACATTGCTCATGTTGGCCCTAAACTCTTGGGCTCAAGAGATTATCCAGCTTCAGGCTCCTGAACACCAGGGACGCCCGGTATGGGCATCATTGTTTGGCATTCAGAACCACTCACCAACGTATCCCTCCTATTCTTTTCAGACAGGAATTGATAAGTGTACTTTGGCACATACCAATGCTAATAACCATATTTTACATATGCACACTTATTCCATACATATTACAGTTACTTCATAGAGTTGTCCAATTATTTAAGTAACAAATTCTGATAACTAAGTTTGCTTGCAATGAACCACCTTAGAGGGGAAATTCTACCTCCACCACTTCTTCAAACTTACTAACTTCTGTTAAATTCTGTAAGTATGTTCTTTTATTTGAAGGTGACTGTAGAATTCTGCTCTCAGAATTACACATTCCAGCTGTTTAAATAAATACCCACATATATTCTCATTTATACCAAGATGGTGGTTTGTATTTATGTCTTTATCTTAAAAGAGTAAAACAATAATTTCATTTAGAAATTTATAGAAGGGCTAATTTCAAAGGTTAACAGCAAACATCCAATGATGAAGAGGTGGGACATCTGGAAAGCTCATCATCACTGTGTGAGTATAAACAATAAAACCATTCTGGAAGAAATTTAACCTACTCTTGTAAAGCTAGCATATGTTATTCTATGGCCCAGTGTTTCCACTTGGAAGACTCACCCAAGCATATTAATTGTAAATTTTTTTACTATGGCCCTGAACTGGAACCAACCCAAATGTTTATTGATAAATGAATGAATACACAAATTGTGTCATATTCATATAATGGAATACTTCTCAGCAATAAAAACCAAATTGCTAATATGTGAAAGCGCATGGATAAATTTCACAGACATTATGTTGAGCCAAAAAAGCCCAATGATAAACAGTGCATGTTGCATGATGTCACTTTTATGTAGTTCAAGGACAAGTGAGAATAATCTACTATACAATGACTATACTACACAAAATTACAGTAATGGTTCTTGGAGTAGGGACAGGGGTGAGGAGGTAGTAAGTAATTTCAAAAGCTCATGATAAGACTTTCTATGCAATATAAATGATATATGTGCTGTCTGGATTGTGACTACATGGTTTATACATGTTTCAAGTCTCATCAAGCCTCATACTTAATGCATGGAAAATTTGCTATATGCAAATTATTATACCTCCATGTTATTTATTATAAAATTAATTAAATAATACACAGCACTGTAGATAGCATATACTGTTAAATATTTCTTAGTTAAATGAATGCTTTTGCTGCTGGGCATGGTGGCACTCATCTGTAATCCCAGTACTTGAGAGGCTGAGACAGGAGGATTGCTGGTTTGAGGCCAGCCTCATTAACTTAGTGAGACCTGAGACCCTCAGCAACTTAACCAGACCCTGTTTCAAAATAAAAATGAAAAAGTACTCAGGGTGCAGTTCGGAGGTAGGATGTTCCTGGGTTCAATCCCTAGTATCCCCACACTACTCCCCCACCCCCACCCCCAAAATGAATGCTTTTGCTAACTGCTTGAGAGATATAAAGAAGAAAAAAACCTATCTTTCCTGTTCTGTATTTCAAGTCTTTTCAGTTCTGAACATTTTAAGCATTGAATGTTGTCACATACTCTATAATGCATTATTCTCACAATGTAGAGAGTTATAAGTCGAAAAGAAAGAGAGGAGGGAGGAACATTATCTGAGCAACTCAAACCTAAATTTCCTTGAGAAACACTACCAAATGCATTAACAACATTTTTTTCCCAGCTCTGTGTCCCTAGCACAGGTTAGAAACTCAGTTCATAATGAAGCTGATCAGCTTCAGTGAGTAAAGGGGCAGCCCACAGAGCTAACTAACTTTGAACCGGGTAAAGCAAAGCAATACCAGAGGAGTTAGGCTACATTCCCAAACTTTGCCGGGGCATGCGTTGGCGGCCTTATTCAACTTGGCTACACTCTTCTGTTCTTGTCTAGGGCAAGAAGACCTACTTTTCCTTTGGTGGATTGTCATGGCCTATTTAATCTGGTCCCCACAGAGTATTAATATATCACGTTTTGTCCTTGTGCCTAGCTCACTGTGAATAATAACCTGTCAGAGTTAGAATAGACCTCAGAGACAAATTCAGCTGCCTCATTTACAGATTGAAAAGGCTTGGCCTCAAAAAGTGGCTTGCTTGGGATTACAGAGAATGTTGATAGAAAATCCAATTCTGTCAGACTCTTAGTTTGGTGGTTTTGTTAGCCTAAAATTCTCACTAATTTAGAGAGAAAAAAAAAAAAAGCTTTACCATAATTTAGAGAGGGAGGAGGGAGAAGGAAGAGGAGAAGGAGATGGAAGGAAGGAAGGAAGGGAAGGAGGGAGGGAGAGCAAGGGAGGAAAAAGAAAGAGAGCAAGCAACCAACCAACCATTTCCTTTCCTGGCTTGCCAAAACCCTATCACAAAGATAAAGAATCAAAGGACCAGAAATGAAAAAGTAGTGGTCACACCAGAGTCCAGTTTTCAAATGTTTTACTTGCTTTCCAGCTGCTTTTCTTTCAGGGTAGTCCAAATCCCTTTTTAGGCCTCTGTGCCTGTGTTAATTAATTGTTAACTTTAGCCTTCTAACTTTTTAGCCATTAAAAATCTGCAGGGCTGGAAGCCAAAAATGGAGTGTTAAAATATTTAAAAGCCCTTAAGCCTGGGGCACAAGCTGATAGGCAGCAGGAGGTGGAGAGGCAATTCCCCCTGGTCCTGAATGGCTAAATGAAGGAAGCCGAGTTTGCTGTGCTCTTTTGAAACCTCCTGACTTCTTTCCATTTCAAAGTCTAGACATTAGAGGATCAGGGCCCACTGGTCAGCGCCATTTTGGATCATCCAACTCCTTATCACACATGTTGAAGATGTCGTGAGGATGACATAATCATAATCATACTTACTAATGCCGAGCTGCATTAGTAAGAGCAAGTGGAAATCTTGGGGTGAAACAGACTTAATGTCACTCTTCCCACACAGCTAAATTGTAATTGAATCCAGGAAAGGCCAACTACATCGGCCCCATTGGTCACTCTGTAAATGACACTGGGTTGAGTTTAATTAATTAACTAGACATTTGTCTTCTTCTTGGCTCGTAAGCTACAGATTGGAGGGGATTTGGGCAGAGGGAGAGAAACAGAAAATGATTTAGCCAAGACAGCTTGAACCTTTTTGTTCTCATGGATTCACATGTTTTGAAAATTGTGTTGGGGACTAAGGGAGATATTTCAATAATATTAAAATGCTGACGGGAGTGAATCACTGTTCTCTGCACATCATTAAAAGCCAGTGAGTGGAAATATACAACATATTCTTGCCAGAGACAAAAGACTTAGAAGAGAGAACTTAGTATGCTCTGTGTGGTCTAAAAAGAAAAGGGAAAAAGTATTATAGGAACCCTAAAACAACATGTGTGGTGTTCACTCACCAAGAGGATTTCTGTAAGGAATTTTATCTCACACTCGAAAATACTTCTTTAATCATGTTCTGAGTGCATCTGTAAATATCTAGTTTATTTTGTTTTTTAAACACAGGTACATTCAGTTTGACTTTAGGTGTTGGGATAAAGGGATGCAATTTTCTTACAGAAGAAAAAGAAATTACCCAGTAACTGCAAACCACAAGATCTTCTAGGACGCATTTCAGAGAAAAACTATCATCTTCAAAGCATCATTAATGTCAGTGTCTGGGCAAAACGTTTCTAGCTCTTAACTAGGCCCACTGTGTAATCCATGCTTTGTCATGGTAAGTATGCTGGGCACTGTTTTATGCGTCTTATAAATAAAAGTCACTTAATTTTCAAACAGCCATATGAGGGAACAATTAGTATTCCCATGTCAGAGTATATTGAATTATTTTTAAAATATACTTGTATTGGTGCATTGTAATCATGCATCCTAATGAGGTTCAGTGTAATAGGAACATACACACACACAACATTGGTGTGCTTCTCTCTGGATCCTACTTCCCCTTCCCCATGCATGTCTTGAGATTGATATTGATAACTTCATACATGTACAGAGCATTATTTAGACTGTTACCTTCATTGCATCTCCTTCCCCCATCCTCCCTCCCCAAATCCCCCTCATGGCTCCATTGGAGTCTCTATTCCTTTATCTGAAGTTACTTTTGTTACCCAATTTCTCTTTAGCTTCCATATATAAGAGAAGACATACAACTCTTCACTTTCTGAGACTGGCCAATCTCATTTAGCATAATATTCTCTAGTTCCATCCATTTTCCTAGAAGTGACATAATTTTGTTCTTCTTTATGGCTGAGTAAAATTCGATTATATGTATCTACCACAGCTGCATAATCCATTCATCTGTTGATGAACTCCTAGGCTGGTTCCATAGTTTGGCCACTGTGAAATGTGCTGCTATAAACATGGATATGCATGCACTAATATAATAGTCTGATTTCAATTTCTTTGGAAAGCTACTCAGGAATGGTATAGCTGGGTCATATGGTACTTCTATTCCCAGTTTTCTGAGCAACCTCCACACTGTCTTGTTGTGGATAATGAACTTGCTCAACTTGCACAGCTAATAAGGATTGGATTCGGGATTCAAACCCAGCCTGCCTGGCTCTAGTGACCATATTCTTAGCCCAATACCTTCCCAGTGTCACCCTGACAGATTAGGAAATTAGGTTGGGAAGAAAGAAACTCCCTGCACTGACAAGATTTGAGTCCAGAATTCCAAGGATGCCTAGTGTTCTGTAGAAAACTCACACAGATCTGGATGACTGAATGCTTGAGTTTGTGTTTACTCATTTGTAAAACAGGATAGCAGCTATTTTTTTTTATTATTATTACCTGGAAGATCAAATAACTTTATGTGCATATAAAGTGTCCAGGTCTTAATTTACCAAACCATTGTTATTCTGTTCATCTACTAGATGTTGAGGGTACAAAGATGAGAAAGACATAATCTCTAGGGCTTTGGGCCAGGTGTGGCCCTCAGACCAGCATCACCAGGCGGCCTTTTAGAAATGTGTGACCTGAGGCCAGACTTGCGAAACAAAAATACGCATTTTAACACAATTCCCAGTGACTCACGAGCACATTCACGTTTCAGAAGCACTACACACACAGGACACACAATTCACGCCCTGACACCTCCCTTGCCCTTTTCTGTATAACTTACGTGTACAATCGCCTCCCAGCTGGTGTTCTCTGGAAGAGTCCTAATTTCAAATATGTCTTCCTGTCATTTGACCCTGAGCATGTTACACCATGTGTTCTGGTCTCGGGTTTGGAAAAAATGATCTGTGTATATGTTTTTATGTCTCAACATTTTCCTATTTTTCTATGCTACAAAAATGCCTTTAATCTTTAATAATTCCATCATCTGCTCCATCTGTCTTGATTCTGGCTGTCCACATTCCTGAAGGGTTGCTCTGGGGGCAGCTGCAGGATGCACTGCCAGATCTCAGGGCAGTTACACAATGCAACATTCTTAGGAGTATCGCATCTTCTCCCAGAACCCCTAAAGGCCCAGGGAAGCTTCGAATCAAATATACACAGAGCTTGAAGAGTTAAAATGTAGCCAACAGACTGAAATGCCTGTTTATGTGAAAACCAAAACAATAGCAAAGCAGGGGAAAAGAAACCATTGGTTAAGGGGATTAAAGGCAAGAAAAGAAGCCAAAGAAATGGATATGGAATGTGGGAAGGGATCTCAGAATCAACAAAGGGAGACCTCCCTCCAGCAAGCCGTTTCTTAGGAAAAGAAAAAAAACCAACTGGTTCCTGGTGGTCCATGGTATGAATCTGAGCATAGCAAAAACCACAAGATATTTCTTAAAGATGAAATTGCTCCATGGATGGATTGCATTTAAGGTGAGTTAATAAGAAAGGATATCTGAAAGCCGCTCTTGACAATAGATTGCAGCGAATGGCAGGTCCGCCGATGATGAATGCACCAAGTTTTGCAATCTAGGATGTCATATCCCTCCCCCCATACCTTCAACATTCACACTATCTATGCATGTTATCCCCACCTTGAATCTCTGCAATGCAACTAAACTTGGCAACTAAACAACACCTGTCTGGGAGTCAGGAAGACCAGATTGATTCATGGCTCTGTCTTCATATGGCATTTAGGTTGTTTGTGTCTTGGTGTCCTTCCTTTTAAAATGTGAGTTTAACAAGTCGATATCCAAGATTTCTCCAATACTGAGGCTCTCAGATTTAAAGATTTTATATCATCTTCAGCACAGGATGCCCCAGGCCTTGGAGTCAGGAGTGCTTCTTGTGAACTGGTGTCCATGTCTATTGGGTTTCTGCTCAGAAACCCAATTTGTATTTGGCACACGGAGCATGAACACCACAGTTCTTTGTTTTCAGCTTGGTAAAAGACTTTGGCTTCTGTAGCAGGTAAGAAATGGGGGAATCAAGCCAAGTCAGGTGTAGTGGTACACACTTGTAATCCCAGTACTTGGGAGGCTGAGACAGGAGGATCTCAGGTTCAAGGACAGCCTCAGCAAGTAGTGACACTCTCATCAACCTAGTGAGACACTGTTTCAAAATGAAAATAGAATAGGGCTGGGAGTGTAGCTTGGAGGTAAGAATGCCTCTGAGTTCAATCCCGAATACACACACACACACACACACACACATACACACACACACACAAAGTGACAGGATCAGATCTTTAAGGAAAAGAGAGAAGTGAAATTAGGGGGAAAGAATGAGAAGAAAGGAAAGAGGGAGAAAAATGGAAGGAACTAGGGAATTCCGGGGAAGTTTGTACTGCTCAAGGATCATATTGCCAATGGAAAAGAAAGGAAGATGGAAGGAAGGAAGGAAGAAAGAAAGGAAGGAAGGAAGGAAGGAAGGAAGGAAGGAAGGAAGGAAGGGAGGGAGGGAGGGAGACAAAGAGGAAAGGGAGGGAAGGAAGAGCAGAGAGTATCTCCAGTTAGCTTCTAAGTAAGGGTAGCAGCCATTTAATTTTTTCCATCCTCATTTCCACTATCTTTACTTCACATATCTAAAAATAAATTTTAAAAAATAAATAAAGGTTGTTAGAAGACATTGGCGCATGCAGTGACGTTGCTCGGTGCAGACCCGATTGGCCTCTCAGAGCTGATGTTCCATTCAATGAAATGGTCAGTTCTACTTTAGAAGGTCAACTTCCATTCTCCTTCTCAGGAGAATGGGCTGTTATCATTTGGTATCTTGCATAGTTCCTGCTTCGACAAAAGGCAGAGTTCACACTTTATTTTTTTAAAACTGCTTATTTCTTGTGGTTTGACACCTAGTGGTATTTTAGCTAGGAGCTCAGAGCCTCGATCGATTTCAAGGAGACATGGTGCTATTGACAGAATGCTTCTTGCTGCACTTTCTAGAAGTAGAAATTCAGCTGAAAACAAGATATGTCAGCATCTATCAAAGGAGCAGGCGGCACAAAAACTGAAAAATGACGGAGAGGAGGTGGGGGGAGCAAGATCTGAGTTCCAGCCATGCTTTGACGTAAAGTTATTGTTTGATCTTGAGAAAGTCAAACTCTGCGAGCATTAGTTTTCATACAAAGAGAAGGGAAAACATCAGTATTTATTTCCTCAAGGGTGTTGCAAGTTGCCATCAATCTTCTTAGAAATACACATTATTTTAGTTCCTGTGACTTTCTCTTCCTTGATATTCCCCATCAAATAAGAAACAATACTTTCTTCTCATTTTGGAAAAGGTTTGAAAATTGCTTCACCTTAATACTGCATTTTCAATTCAATTTGAAGAAAATCAAATACATTTCAGCAATATAAGGAGAGATCTTACTGCCAACAAATTGGGAGAAGAAAAAAACAAACCCTTGAAATGTTACTTGGTCTTCAAGAAAGAAACAAATCAGAATTGATGGAAGTTTACATTTACAGGACCTCTAAGAGATAAAAATTGGTTTATTTCTTGTATATTTCACTGTGACTAGGATTTACTCAATAGAATTTTCATTTGACATAACCATTTTTTATATATGCGTGTACTTCTAAAATATTTAAACTCAATTTATTTACTTTAAACCTTTGTTTATATAACTTTGTTTAGAAAAATTCTTCTTTTGTTTATTTTTTTTCCCAGAATGAAAGCAGTAAAGGAATATCAGGCTGTTGTTTAAACAATGTGGAGTCCTCATTTACCAGGTTTCTCACCAAATCCTAAAAAATGGAGCCGGAAGAGATATTAGAGAATTTATTTTTCAGTTTGCTAAGAGTACAAAACCAAGTTATTTGCCTTCAGTTGCATGAACAATTAGTGGTAAGGTTAGCATTTGAACCTTCTTTTCATTGTCCTCTCTTTCTCATTGAAAGATTTTCATCTTTCCCAGTGAGCAAAATTGATATTTCCACTGATAGTTCCAGAATGAGCTGGGCATTACAATGACCACACTTGACTGTTGATGGAAGCCATCAGTGGTGCAGCACTGGTCAAGGGTAAAGCTGAAGAAGAGCATCCAACAGTGCAAAGGCTTTCATAGGAGGTGAAATCATGGATTCCTTTTCACATTGTTTGCTGCTCCTTCTCTCCCTGCACTCACCACCAATGTGAGCATTTTAAATAGGGGACTTCCGACTGCCCTTCCCTTAATATGGAGATATCTTTTAAGGCTTATCCCCCAGGGCTTCCAGAAAGCCCAAGAGTTTGTTAGAGTCACACTCTTCCAAATCATCTTCTCAGGAGAGATTTAATTTAGAATGACACCAGGCAGGCTCTGTTCTACAGGGCCTCTATCAGGTCAATATCTGGTGGGAGGGGATCGCACATCTCTGGTCCACATTCAGTAGAAGTACAACTCATGCCTTGTGCCTTCTCTCCCTCTCTATGCTGACACCTCAACCAGCCTCTTGCTTTTAGATTTCTCCTATCCAGACTGAAAACATATCTACCGGTGTCCTTCAAATTCAGTGTCAAACAGTTTTATTGAGGTTTTATCTCATTTGGTTTAGAATAAAAGGGACACGCACCATCCCCAAGAGTACAAAAGGGCTCTTGACAACATCTTTATTGCAAACCACCTCCACCTCTTCTTACTTCTCTGCCTTCCTCCCTTTCCCTCTCCCTCCTCTCTCTCTTTCTCTTGTTTCCTTCCTTCCTTCCTTAATTCCTTCCTTCCTTCCTTCCTATCTTTCAAAAATTGAACTCAGGAGCATTCTACCTTTGAGCTAGACCCTAGGTTCATTTTATTTTTTATCTTGAAACAGAGTCTTGCTAAGTTGCTGCAGCTCTCCCTAAGCTGCTGAGGTGGACTTTGAACCTGTAATCCTCCTTTCTCAGCCTCCCAAGCACTGGGATTACGGATTTGTGCCACCACAGCCTGTTGAAGCCTCTTTTTCTTGACTTATTTGAGCTTCAGTTTTCTCCCTTATAAAATGGAGATAATCGTATCATCAAATTTTCAGATTTGTTGTGAGGATTAATGGGGTTAATAATGTGACAGTGCTTTAGAGATCATAATGTGCTAAGTGCATTTTTATTATTAGTATATTATTTCTCATTGTAGGCTCATCCAAAAATTCAGCTGGTATTATGTCAAAAATAGACTCACTATTTTCCACCAAGCCTCTCTTCAGTCCTTTACTGTCTCCGTTCTCCTTCTTCTCTAGCGGCCAATCCCATCTCCACTGCACCAGTGGTTGAAGTATAAAGATCTAGATGTACACAAATAGTTTATCTTTTGCAAATCCCTGCATAAATCTTTGATTTCAGGGTTTTTTAACCAAGCCAACAAAATTAGCATACTTATTTGGCACAGTTAAACTCAGCCTGGGACTAATCATTTTCCCCTTCTTTATATAACATTGATGTGCTTTGAGGATAGAAAAAATGTTAATATGATTTCAGTTGTTGCAGATGGTGTTTTCTTACTCTTTCAAAATAATTTTGGTTGTGGAGTGGAAAAAAAACAATATAACATTATCCAACATGGCACAATAATAGAGAAGTAAGATTTGTGTTCTTTCTCACATGAGATAATAAGAGGGCCAAGAAAAATGAGGAAGAAAACCAACATTTACAGAATGTATTGAGATTTCATTTTTAAGGAAAATATAAATATGCATTTATGTTCTAGACACAAATCAGCAAATATTTGGCTCTATAGAGCCTTAAAATATAGATTGGGTGTGCTTAGTCTCCATCTTATCCAGCAGAATAACTTGTATGAAGTAGTTCCTAGTTATGTCTTGTTGACCATCATAGCTGTAGAACCAAAGTGATTATCATTGCCCAAAAGGTGGCCAGAGTTATCCTTTCAGCTTTGAGTAGTGGTGAAAAGCACAGTCTACAAAGACAAGCTACCTGGCTTAGTTCTTGGTTTATAATCTGTGTGAGCTCAGGCAAATTTCTTAAGCTCTCTATGCCTCAGCTCCTGCATCTGTAGAATGGGACTGAAGGATTTCTGTGACGACTAAACTGAGGTACTTGTATATGATAACTGCTAAGTGTTACTTATTATGATTAAATGAAGACTTAAGGATTACTATGTTCTCAGTGTCAGATTTGATATGGGTATAAAATGCTGGAAGATAAAACAAAAAGCTTATCTCTCCTGGTAATTACAGAACTGTGGGGAGGCAGGCAGATTTATGATTCATGTATAAAGGTAAACTGTTTAATGACACATGCTAAGTAGAGAGACATAGTGAGATACAAAAGGGGCATAATCAGAATGGAGAAAGTGGGGAGATGTTTTCTGTGTGATTTAGCTAAGATCTAAAAGATAACTAGCAATTAGTGCAGAGGGAGAGAACGTTCTAGACAGAAGGAACAACATGAGCAGAAACTCACCAGAATAGTGCAGGTGACCCATGAGGGACTGCAGTGATGGTAAGCAGGAGAGGATGATGGGTCAGGCATGGAGAGATAAGACCCCATGGCTGATTGGCTAAGAGGTACAAGGGGGCGGAGCCATTGGAACTTATTTCCAAGGTTCTAGAATATGACAGAATTGAATGGTGATGCCATTCACAAGAAAGCAAAAGTGATGCCCAGCATGGTTATGCTTTTACTTATTTTAAAAGTATACGCTGAGAACTATGTTCCATCCCTTGCATGGCCTCTATTCACACATGAGAGGAGAAGGTGATTAACTTTATTTGAACTTCCTTACTATAGCCTAGGGGTCAGTTTATGCCCTTGCTAAACAGAAAAGCTTATCTGAGTAACGGAAAATTTGACCAACAATGACTTTATTAGGTGAGGAGCTATTGATTTTGCATAATATATCTTGAGATAACTAGTCCAAGTTGACACTAGATGCTCATGAATGAAAGTCACTTAGGAACTAGGTTCCTTCTAATATCCTCCTGTACCATTCTTAGTAGGCTATTTTAGAGTCATGATTCCAAAATGACTGCTCCACTCCTAGGCATCATAATTCATTCTCAATAGGAAGGAAGGGATAGGACAAAAGATTTGTCATTTTAATTGGAAAGGGAAGCCCTTCCCAGGACATTTCCACATATAACCCACAGAAAGGTGAAAGGTGACTGATGAGGGAAGATTTGGAAGGGCCTTGTGTGCGCTAACCAATGATTTCTGCCATGTTTCTTTTGTATTTTTAGTTAATTTAATTCTTAATATTATTCCAGTACTTATTTAGAAACTGAAATTTAGGGGTTTTAAATAAATCTGGAACTCAACCAGCAAAATAAGTCATAGAATCTGGATTCCAACCTAGCACAGCTCAACATTAGGCCTTAGACACAATCGTTTTTGTATTGTGCTTTCTTGTACCTTAATTTCTTTTAGACTAACTAAGTTAAAAACCAGAGACATAAATTGTTTTATATCATAGCAATTCATAAACTATTTGAATGTATAATCATGAAGGTATGTGAATTTTTCCACAGTCTAAGTACACACATTCATACATTAAGTAAAATGCATCATGACATCCTGAAAATATAGCCCTTGGGGAGGTTAACAAGGTGCCTTGATGGTTTCTCTAATACCAATTTTATTCCATAGCAAAATCTTAGGCCAAAGAGACATCGTTAACCAACTAAGATAATAATAAGAGCAAAAAAAAAAAAAAAAAAAAAAAAGCAACTGTATTTAGGAATGATGGGTTATTCTTTGAAGAACATAAATAACATTCCTGCTAAAAGTAATGAAATATGGGGAAAATAGAAGATTTAAAAGAAAATGAAACTAGTAAGCAGGAGGAAAAGTACACATTTACTCCACATATTTTGCACTTTTTCAAGATATTCTTTTTTTCTGAGCTGCATAGAAACTGGGACTTGCACTTAGCCACTTTATATAAAACCTGAAAAGTGAAAATCACATTGTCAGGTTAGTGTCTGATTTGAATATATATTTTGAAAGTTAAAATTATCATCTGCATTCTCTGCCTGACTATATCTGTAGTTTAAATTAGAAGAAACCTTCTGCCCATTTATCCCAGCTGTCAACTGCTACCATCCCTAGTGGAAGAAAAACATTTATTATCAGAAATAGTCCAATTTTCTTTGCCCCAGTTTTGTAATTTAAAGCATTACCAAGTAGGAGACAAGATAGGAAGGTGTATTTGCCACTTGCTATCCAAAATCAATTTGATTCATTTGGGATAGATTATTTCCTTTTGTAAGTATGGAAGTCTAGAATTTGATCTATATAGGAGGGCCAAGCATTCACTCTGTGAAGATAAGGCCTTTGTAAATGAAAATGGAAACTTCTTGTATGGGGCAAAAGATGCCAATAGGTAAAATTTTGTCGAGGAAATTTAATTTCAGAAAGAATTCTGCCAATAAATCTTTTTTCAAGTTATTTTGGCTTAGAATGCTATAATGAAAGGGAAGAAGGAAGCTAATGTATTTTTTTAGTCCTTTCTATGTTCCAGTTATTGCAACTATAGTCCATGCACATTTTCTTTTATTTCTTTCCTTCCTTTCTTTTTCTTTTTCTTTTCTTTCATTCTTTTTGTGTGTGTACTGGGGATTGAACACAGGAGGGGCATTCTATCTCTGAGTTAGACCCTTAGCCCTATTTTTTATTATTATTATTTTTTTAATTTTAAAACAGAGTCTCACCAAGTTTCTGAGTGTCTTCCTAATTTGCTGAGACTGGCCTTGAGCCTGTGATCCTACTGGCTCAGCCTCCTAAGCACTGAGACTATAGGCCTGAATCACCATGCCCAGATCTAGTCTATACACATTTTGCAGATAAGTAAACTGAGGTTTTATGACTCATCAATAGAGTGCTAAGAGTTGATGCATGGATGACTCCAAAGCATTTTATATATGCTGGACTAATGGAGTTTGCACTTTTATTAGAAGAAATAGGGTAGTGAAGCAAATGTTAGATGGTTAAGAGTGAATATGGCTATAATGTGGGAAATACAGTAACTTGCCCATGGACTGATGGTTAGTGATGTCTGGGTAGAGTAAAGATGAAGTACTTCTGATGTTGCTTTCTGACTCTGCTTTCTCTTCATCTCCGCCTATTTACCTATGAAATTCTCTTTCATAGCACCAGCTCTTACTATTGCTTAGACTATTCTTATCTTAGTTGCATACCTAATCTATATATAGACATAGAGCTTGATATAAACATAGAGATGCTAAGGAGAAAGAAATATGGTGTAATGGACATGGAGTCAAACTTGGGTTTGATCCTGAGCCTGTGACTTTAGCAAGATATTAAGCAAATCATGTAACTTATTTTTGTCTCTGTCTCCTCTCTCTTCTTAAAGAATATGTATACAGTAATGAAATGATAGTGTATAGTCGTGTGCTTGGTTCATACAATAAAGACTTGGGACAATATTAGACATTATCACTTTCTCCACCTTATGTCCCTTTCAGGTAAAAGTCTATGGAATAGTCTGAGCTCATTGTGTTACAAGTGACAGGAAAAAACAAAACAAACAAACAAACAAACAAACCAGAAAGATATGTCAAACTACATTACGTGAAACAAGGAACTTTATTGGTTCATGGGACTGAAAACCAAAAGGGTTATTTGCCTTCAAGCACACCTCAGGATAGGGACGCATAGCTCTTGTGTTCTCCATCTCTTAAGCAGGAGCACTGTACAGGAGGAATCTTTTATGATTACCTAGGTGAAAAAGTCCAGACTACTCCAACTCAGTCTCTATATGTTCAAGCCTTGGAGAAGTTGCTGATCAACAGCCATTCATCTCCCAGTGGTAAATTATTTCTACCAAAAAAAAATGCTTCTTATGTAATACCTACCCTCATCTAAAGCACAAAAAATTGGTATCACAACGAAAAGGAAACGTGCCACTCAGTTTCCAGAGGAAGAGGAGAAGGATGCTGGGAAGACAGAAACAACCAATGATCACTTCCAGGGGTTCCCTATTGCCTTTGATCCTTTGGAATTTGGCTCAGTTTTGAGAAAAAGGACAAAATACTACCTTTTGAATATCTTGTTTGTGTTAATAGTTTTAATGTACCTGTCAGATAATCAATGTTGGAATAAATAAATGATTTAAATATGAAGTCCCCAGGACCCAAAAGCACCCGGTGGTTTCAGAGAAGCCAGGCCCTCATAGAAGAGGGAGGATCTGAACTGGGTACAGATGGCGTGACCAGTGCTTTCGTCCCTGGGTCCTTCTCTCTCTCTCTCGAGGCATGAGCCAGGTGAAGAATTGGCCCTGATGACCTCTCATCAATCTGCCTACAGGAAGTTCTTCAACAACAGCCTGCTCTGGCATGAGCTCTTTCATGGACTCAACACTGGCACGTCATTTGGTAGTGTTGCCCAGAAGAGAAAGCCCAGGCTAAAGCCATCTGAGATGAACTGCAGTAATGTGTAAAATGTTAAGCTCAATATCTGGCATATAGTAAAGGCTCAATCAACAATAAAGTTTAGTTTGTTCTTCCAAAAAGCTATGGAATTTATCATAACCCAGTGAGAGGTTTGCTTCTAACGGACATTAGAACCAGAGCAGGCTCTATGCTGTGACTTTGCCACCACCATCTCTCTGCTCTCTTCCTCGTAGGCAAGGTCTTGGGAACAAACCTGGCCATTTATTCTTAATTTGGTGTGGCAATGTATCTATCCAGATACCCAGTAAGTCATCAGAGCAAGGATACATTTTACTTTTACATTTAATTTTTGTTTCTCTCCATAGAGCTTTGTAAACTTTTCTTAGTGTAAAGAATCCTGAAGTACTTAGGATTATATCTAGACTTCGGGCTTGGACAACTACTCTTAGAATATAGCATCAGTTGGGATATAGATTCAGGAGCCAGTTCCCATGCATATAATCTTATTCTATACTGGATTTGCCCTTTGCTAAGCCACCAAATATCTACCTGCTGTGAACCTTTTCCTAATTGCATGTCTACCTGGTAGCCATTAGATGCTTGATTTCAGAATTAGAAAGTTTTGTCTCATTTTTATCACCAATCAACTTGGCAGCAGGATACTTTTATCCACTGGAAAATAATATGACACCTATACAAAAAGCACGATGTTAGATAGAGGAAATCAGGAAATGTGCATATTCTCCATGAGCTTTAGTCCATTTGGGCCTTAGGTTGGAGACACAATACCCCACACCGGTTCCCATTCTCCTTCAAGGAAGGACTCCTTGTAGTGAGGGTGCTCGGCTCCTTCAGGCTCTGCTTTATCTCTAGAGATTATCTGTCCTCAAAGCCGTGCTCAAAAGCCATGCTCTTCTCAGAGACACCTGTACCCAGTCCAAGGCAGGTGATGATGTTGATGGTCAATCCTTGCTCCAGAGCTTCCTAGCAGCTTGA
>PVLC010022408.1:0-26792 GCA_004027655.1 Graphiurus murinus
GGAGGAGGAGGAGGAGGGGGAGGAAGAGGAAGAAGAAGGAGGAGGAGGAGGAGGAGAAGGAGGAAGAAGAGGAGGAAGAAGAAGAAGAAGAAATTAAAGTCCTGTTGAGTAATGAAGAACACCCAAGAATGTCAGCAGACAAGAATTGAAGGTTCCTATTCCAAAAAAGACAAAACTGGCCCTAGAATTAGAACCCTGAAGATGAAAATAATCTCTGAGATCATCCAAATCCTGCATCATTGTTTTTCAGGTGAAGAAACTGAGATCCAGAGAGAGGATGTGCTAGGGGCTGAGCAGAGACAAGAAAGAATCCAGGGCTCCCAACTTGGGGTCCTCTCCCCTCTCTTCTGGGTCTGACTGTTTGAACTTACACCACCCCCTGTCCCGTAGCCAGTATTCCAGTCCGAGGGGCTCCAGGCAATAAGCCATAATGGAAAATATACCCTAGAAACAAACAAACGCCATCTGGGTGCACAGGCATCTCACCATTTGCTGGTCCCTTTCCTTTTAGGGCTGGTTATAACAGGAATGGCTCCAGAGGGATAATATGTTCCTATTTTTCCTTCTAATCCAGGACACCTGTCCCTTCTTTGGGGAATGTGTAATATTTGGGGCTTCTTCTCATCATGTGATCAGCCACCTGTTGCTCATGCCTTTCCAAATTGGCCTCTCGGGTTTGGGGACAGCCAACTGGACCACCACCCACGATAAAATGTGGGCATTAGCAACACAAATATACTAAATTTGAAGAGTCAGGGGTCTCTGAGGAATTAGCAGGTCAAAACAATGCTCTTGAGCAGAATATACATCATGACACCTCTTCCCCTTAAATGTGATAGCTCTGATAAGTCTTTAAAGAGAAAGGAAGGCCAGAGGTCACAACAGCCTGTTGTTTTCTTTCACCCTCCACTGCCATTCATTCATTAAGCAAATACTGACCACCTGCTCTGTGTCACTCACTTCCAGTCGTCCTCTCATTTATTCACCACACAAACATGTATGGGCCTCCGCTAAGAACAAAGCTCTAGACTGGATGCTGTGGGAGATATAGTAATGAATAAAGCTCAGTTCCTACCCAGAAGGAACTCTTAATTTAGTTGAGCCGTAAGTCGCTGTGACTTAAGGCTCTACGTGTGAAGATACAGAGAGCTATGGACCACAGAGGAGAGAAGAGTCATTCCCAGCTGGCAGGTAAGGAAGCTTTCAAGAAGCTGTCACGTAAGACTTGAACCTTGAGGAATGGGTAGGCTTTGGATGCACAAAAAAAAGTGTATGGACAGTCAAGTTGGTGTATAGTGGAGAGGTGCCAGCAGGCTGCTGAGAAAGCCCAGGGGGTCCTGCCAGCAGATGCGTAGGGCACAGATGTTACCGGAGGAGTGCCTTGAGGTGGGGGTGGGGAGAGATTCCGAGTATGGTAACTTTAAAAGGTCTGAGCCCTTGTTGCTTTCCTTGCCTCTTAGGTTCTGAGGTTTGGCATCCTATCTGCAAACAGGCAGCCCGGGCAGAAAAGAAGTTAAAGGTAAGCAAGCCAGTTATGGTACATGTCCTGCATGGAGACTTTTTGCCATAGGTTTAGGGAGCTGTGCTCGAGATCAGATGAACAGAGTCAGCACTTCTTAGTGAACCAAATCCTTAATGGGAACACCTGCCTGGTGGGGTTAGGAGGCGATTAAGACACTGGATGTAGCCGGGCGTGGTGGCGCACGCTTGTAATCCCAGCATTCGGGAGGCTGAGACCAGAGGATCCGGGTTCGAGGCCAGCCTCAGCTACCTAGTGAGGTACTCCCCAACTTAGTGAGACCCGGTTTCAAAATAAAGAATAAAAAATAGGGCTGGGGGTATAGCTCGGATGTAGAATGCCCCTGAGTTCAATCCCCAGTACCGCAAAAAAAAAAAAAAAAAAAAAAAAAAGACGCTGGATGTGAGGGTACTTTGAAAACAGTAGAGCACTATATCCATGTGAGTGTTCAAATGTGTCTGAGGCAAGTAAGGCTATAATTTTCAATAATCCTGACCAAGATGGCAGCCTCTCTGAGATGCTCAGGCCATGGTTTTCCCCCAACCTAAGTTTATTTACTAATAGTTATAGTTAATATGCCATAGTAATTGAGGGTTTATAAAACATCTTCACAGCCATTGTCTGATTTGATTCCTTTAACCCTGCAAGGCAGAGGGGGCAAGAAATTTTATCTCTGCCTTGCCTAGGAGAAAACTAAGTATAACAGAGTGGTTAAGTTGCCAGTAGTAACACAGCCAGGCAGAAGCACGGTCAGCATCCCCAGGCACACACCAGGCCACCTGAGGCCCTGGTCCTTCGGCATCACTGTGTCCTGACAAATGCCAAAAGCCTGTCAATCTGGATTTCTGAAAATATAGGGAGGGCATGAAGCCACCCCAGCTGTGAAAAGGGGCCCAGCTCCTGGGTTCTAGGTGCTGCTGAGGGTGCACCTGGAGTGTAGCACCAGATCTCCAGCATACCTTTCCCCCCTGGCCCCTGGCTAGCAACTTGGCCCCTTGGGGCTCTATTATGTTACCCAAGAGTCTCCTTAACTAAGAGCACAAGTGGACAATTTCTGATCAGCTAATCAAACATGTCTCCTTTGCCATTTCATATACTTAGTGTAAGTTCTATGGAAGAGCTGATCTATTGATGTATGATTTCTTTTGAGCTAGGCATGATTTTTCCCGTTTCTTCTAAGGTCTCTCCCATTTAAAGTGTTGCAGGACCTAATTGTCCTTTTCTTCCTCAATCTTCTCTTTGAAAGTATTTCCCAAATCTGGGTCAGTCTTTTAAAACCCTGAAGCTTTTTTCTTTTTCTTTTTTTTTTTTTTTTTTTTTGTGGTACTGGAGATTGAACCCAGGGGCATTCTACCTCAGTCCCATTTTTTATTCTTTATTTTGAAACAGAGTTTCTCTAAGTTACAGAGGGCCTTACTAAGTAGCTGAAGCTGGCTGCAAACCTGAGATCCTCCTGTCTTAGCCTCCCAAGCCCTGGGATTACAAGCATGCTCCACCATGCCCGGCTATCCTGAAGCTGTTTGCTATATCTATGTACCACCTCTTCATATCATTGTAAACTTAATTAACTCACTACTTTTTATTTATCTAAAATTATTTTCAAACGAAATTTTATATTGCCAAGTAGAAACCAATATAGTACTTGCTATAAATAAAAGATAGCCATAAAATAAATTCAATGACAGTGAGATAATTCTTAAGAATAAATCTTTAAGCCGGGCATGGTGGCACATGCCTGTAATCCCAGTACTTGAGAGGCTGAGACAGGAGGATCCAGGTTCCCAGCCAGCCTCAGCTACTTTAGTGAGGTTCTCTGCAACTTAGTGAGACCCTGTTTCAAAATAAAGAATAAAAATAGGGTCAGGAGTGTAGCTCAGAGGTAGAAGGCCCCTCCGTTCAATCCCCAGAACTGCAAATAAATAAATAAATATTTTAAATTCTAGCTAATATTGCCTGTGCTTAGGGGGAAAAAAGGGAAGGAGGATAGCAATTGTTGAAACCATTGTTAAAATGTATTAGCACCAAATTTAGAATCCTCCTCAACTGAATCAAGGGGATTGAAAAAAATGTTACCTTTTACTCTGTCACCATATGGCTCAGTGTCATCAAGCGTTCCACTGACATTCATCTTCCAGAGCCACCCCTAGCTCACGATCCATAGTTTGGAAAACACTGTGCTATTTCCCCACTTAGAATACTTTAAATTGTAGAATGAGACCTGGGAGGGGACTGAGCCATCTTGAAACCCAGCCCCTTCATTTCACATCAGGAATCCAAGATCTTGGAAATCACATATTTCACTAGTGGTCCTTGACTCCCCATCCGTTGATTTCTCACCACCACACGCTGCCACTAAGACTGACGCCATGCTGCTCTGCTGAGGGAGCTAATCCATCATTATCATTGTTCAGAGGCAGATTTTCTTAAAGTGTTTTTCTTAGGTCGATGTCAATCGGCCAAGAGTACACTATAAAGAATCAACATATTGTGCAATTACATGATGTTTAACCTACTTTTATGTTTTGAATAAACAAACGACCCAGGAATGAATACTATGTAGTTTCACTCACTTAAAGTAAATACACTTTTTACTGGGATAATCCAACATGAAAAGTTTCATGAGTGGCTTCCTATTTAAAGTGCTGGCTACAAATATATAAAAAATGAGCCGGGCGTGGTGGCGCACGCTTGTAATCCCAGCATTTGGGAAGCTGAGACCAGAGGATCCGGGTTCGAGGCCAGTCTCAGCTACCTAGTGAGGCACTCCACAACTTAGTGAGACCCTATTTCAAAATAAATAATAAAAAATAGGGCTGTGGGTATAGCTTGGAGGTAGAATGCCCCTGAGTTCAATCGCCAGTACCACAAATATATATACATATACATATATGTATATATATACATACACATATATGTATATGTATATATATGAAATGAATTTATACTCTGTCCAGCAACTTGAAGTCCTATGCATTTTGGATCTCATTCATACTCAACATTGGTTTAAAAGGCAGAAAATTAAGTGTAGTAGTGGCCAGAGAATACTTCAACAGTACAGCTAGTGTGCCCTCTGCCTGTCTTTCTCTCCCCATCAAGCCCAAGGCAGCTTCTCACCTCTTCTGCCTTCATTTGTCCTGCAGCATCGACGGACATCTGAAACCTCCATCTCACCCCCTGGATCCAGCATCGGGTCACCCAACCGAGTCATCTGCGTATGTATCACTTTTCAGCCTTTCTTACCCCTTGCCTGGCATCTAAAAAGTTTCTAAGGATGAAGGAACTGTTGGGTTTACAGCCAACTGGTATCTGGGGCGTGCCTGTCATGTGCTAGACTTTGTGCCAACCCTGTGGATGCAGAGAGGACCTGGGCCCTGCACTCAAGCACGCAGTCTAGTAAAACAAGAGCTGTAGGGACAGCTCAGAGTTCAGTGGATCTCAAGAAAGAAAGCGCAGTGATAGCGAGAGCCTTTGTTGGGTTCCAAAACCAGTGCGATGTGCTTCCTTCCACAGTTTTTAACTGAGACAAGGGCATGATAAAAACTGGGGATCGGAGCAGGTATTGGGTGTACCACTGATGGTGGAGGCAGCAGAAAGGAGAAGAAAGCCATTGTGTGTGGAAGTGCAGCTGAGAAGGTCTGCAAACACGAAGAACTTTGTTCTACCCATGTGAGAAGTACAAGATGGAGGAGACCACCTGCAGGTGTCTGAGCACCCGTCTCCAGAGCCACTGAAGCACAGACAGACTCATTTCCCACAGGTGTGGCAGAAGGAGCAAGAGCTGAGCTAGGTGACCTCAGTGGCCCTTGGATATGTCATTTATTCATCCCTTCAGTGATGTGCTGAGTGTCTACTCTTCTGAGCACTGTGCTCTGTGCTGGAAACAGTGGTGAACAACACACACCTGATGTCCAGCCTCATAACACGGGGCACATGCCATGAACAATTAGTTGCGGTTATGATAAGTGCCAGAAAGAAAAAGCATGGGGTTCCCTGATGATGCTACAGATGAATAGAGGGGCCGGGTGGGAGAAGGCATCCCTGAGGAAGAAACAAACACAAGGAAGCCAAAGAAGGGGAGGAGGGGAGGGCAGAAGAGCCAGGGAGGACTGAAACCGATAACAGAGGGCACTCTGACTGCACCGCCCCAGCCTTCCACAAGTCAAAGGACCAGAAAGACCTGAGATGTGGGGAAATGGTTAAAAATAGAGAAACTCTAGATACATCTCCAGACCCACCAGCCCTGGATGGGCCCAACAGCATGGCTAGGTCCTTACTCCAAATCCACATCCAGTTTCCTCTGATCCTTTGATCCTTTGATAATGTCCATTGATAGGACTACTTCCTCTCCTTTCTTCCTGTGATCAAACGGGAAAAAAAAAAAAGATACATGGGTTACTTACTGCAGCATCAATATGGGTCAATACTACCATGTGGCTGCCACAGAAGATGAGCTACTTTTTCTTTTGTGGTGCTGGGGATGGAATCCAGGGCTAGGAATGTGCTAGGAATGTGCTCTATCACTGAGCTATACTCCAGCCCATGGTAAGCTACTCTGATCACAGGCTGTACTCACTGAAGATGCTTGTCCAGAGCAAGAGAGAAGACAGTCCTTCATGCTATGAGCAGGACCAGACCTCAGTGTGATGAACGGGTTTAGTGTCAGGGCCTGTACTGTGGGAAGTTATTGACAAATGTGAGTCTTTCTCCAATCACCAATGATTGGCATGCCACCGATCACCACTGGTGTCCCACACTGCTGAGGAGCCCCTCACCCTGGTGGAGTAAGTTAGGCCACAATGATGTTCACCTCAGAGTCCTGGAGAAAGCCCGCTGGAGTTGCCCTTATGAGCAGCAGCTCAGCTACAGATGAACAGCTGAGGCACCTGCACCCTGCCTTCCACGGGGGCCTACCCACAGATCAGCCTTCCCTCCTTGCTCTGCTCTCAACTTTTATGATGCTTCACACGTGTTGCATGCATGCCCTGTCAGCCATGTCTACGTCATACCATTCTGGACATGGCTTCCAAATTTGGTAAAAAAAAAAAAAAAAAAAAAAAAAAACCCACCCATGCATGTCAGGGACATGCGATAACAGGAGGAAAAATAGAATATTGGTTTAACTTTCACAGATACTTGAGGTTTGGTATTAAAGCAGAATCATTAGTGGATCTGGAATGGCAGGTTCTTCCAAACTTTCCAACTCTATGCCATCCCCAGTGACTTCCAGGATCTTCAGATGGCTTGACTGACCAGCCCCACAGGTTCTCTTCCTTCCTTCCTGGATAATTGCATTAGGGTGCCTCCAATCAATCATCATGCCTCCAGACCTAAAGCTCGTTTATAGCACTGTAAATACGACAGCTATAGGAAGTATAAATTTAGTGTTTTTGAGGTTTGGAGTGACGTGCCAAGATGACTATTCTTCGAGATGAGTTTGCAAGATGCCAGGAGCTCTCAAGGTCAGGATCTAAACATCCCAGGACAAAGGGATCAATTACTTCAGCTAGCAGACTCCCCTAATAAGGTTCCCTCTGCCCACACACCCCCAAACTGGTGAAGATATGGGTGTCTGCCAGCTCCAGCAGAAATCAGATGGCATGACAGATGGCACGAAAGCTCAGTGAGCAGGGTTTTGTGCAGGGTTAAGGGACCCACAGGAGACAGTGAGGCATGCAAGGACTGTGACTCTGGGACATTATTGCCACCCTAGACATAAGGAGACAAGGGAAAGGGATGGCATTACCAGAGCTGGAGCTGTGGAAGAACAGCCACCAGTCATGCCCACCCTGTGGCTGGGCAGAAGGGTTGCAAAGGAAATAAGTATGCCAGTCTCTCCCTCCACTCACCCTCCAGTCTGCTGGTGCCTCCCACTGGTCAAACCTGACTGAGAACAAGAGAACCCACGATGCAGCCCAGGAGGCTCAGGACTCACATCTGGGCAAGGAGGGGTGGACAGCGGGTCAAGGGGCAATGGCTATTAAACAGCAGTGAGATGGGCCACAGCAGTGAGAATACTGAAAGGGCCCTGGGAAGGTGTTTAAATAGCAAAGCTTATGTGGTACTTTTGAGAACTGCCCTTGAGACTTGACTTGGCCCCTCTGCGCTGAGAGAACGTTACAAGGATATTGTAGGCTCCTCGGATTCTCTATCTAGAGGTCGCTGTCTTAACTCTTCTTGCACCAGCACCTTCCAAACCATAGTAGTTACAGGAGAGATAGCTCCTGGCTGCCCAGAGCAGGGACCAGGTCACAGAGGGGGTAGCTGGAAAGGGCATGGCTTCAGGAGCCATGAGTAGGGGGCTGTCATGTGCAAGGGGAAGGTGGTTTCTAATCCGTGTGGCCCTATAGAGTTCAGAACTCAGGCAAAGACAAGGGGAAGTCGGAGGCTTATTTCAGCTCACTGTACGGAGTGGCTTTCCACGTGCAGCCCTCACACAGCGTGCAACAGTAAACTCCCTGTCCTGGGAAGTGAGGAGAGGCCACTGGAGAGGGAAGGCTGTTGGGTGAGACAATCTGGGTTCAGATTCTGGGTTTTGTCACTTATTGGCTGTGTTAACATGGGCAAGTTAATTGATTTCTCTCTGTCTCTGTTTCCTTATTCAAAATGAGGATACAATAGCTATAATACAGAGATGAGATGTGTCGATTGACTGAGTTAATCCATAAAAGGGGCTTGAGACAGAGTCTGGCTTGCTGAATGTTAGCTAGTGTTTTATGATTGTGATTTATTTTTCTTTACCATCTTCTTTCTGGAGGCTAGGAATGAGGATGTCCTCACTGTGTAAGGCCAGAAGGCAGTTAGCACCCAGGTGATGTAATTCAGACTGGATTCAAAGCCACTAGGTTAATGGTACAATTTATGGAACCTTTTGAGCCTCAGTTTCCTCATCTAGAAAATAGGAATGATACCATACAATAATACCATACAGGGAGAGGTATTGTGACATTGAGAGGAGATGATTTCTGTAAGCATTCAGCCTCACAAACAATTTATGCTCAGTAAATGTTAGCCCTGTTGGACCGTTTGACCTCTAAGACCATTCTTATTCTATTGCTCTATGACTCTTCAATTATATCCTAACATTTTGCTTTTGGTGAAAACTAAAGAAGTGGGTTCCTCCTGTACCTTGTTTTTGTTTCCTCTCTCCTTTCTTTCCCTCTATATACCTTTCTATTTCTTTCCTGTTCATTTCCCTCCTCCCCAGGCCAAAGTGGATAACGAGATCCTTAATTACAAAGACCTGGCAGCTCTCCCCAAGGTTAAGTCCATCTATGAGGTACAACGCCCCGACCTCATTTCCTACGAGCCTCATTCCAGATACACGTCTGACGAGATGCTGGAGAGATGTGGCTATGGAGAGGTACTGCGTGTTGCCTTTCTCTCTGGGACTGTTGGAGGAGCCCAGGTTCCACTGGGGTCCCAGACCGCTTCGTCACAGATGCGTTAGCCTCCACAGTGTTGGCCTCCAGACTTTTCTAAACTGGGATTTGTATCCAACCTTGCAAAATCAAGAAGTTTTATTCAAAAAGCTGCTTTCTGACTCTTATTGAAAAATCAGATATTAAAAGTGTTATTCCCACCATCTGGTGATAGGCAGCAAGGCCCCCTGTAGACTGGACTTGGGCTCCCCATTTCCCCAGTCCCTACCACTCCCTGACCCCAACATGGAAACAGAGAGCCTGTAACCACTTGCCACTTGAGCTCTGGTTTTCTTATAGTGGAGAAGTTTTGCTTAGACTCAGTCCACGGCTCTCGTCCCCTGCCAGGCTCAGTGGCCACTGAAGTTCATAATCCCTGGTCAGGCATGTTCTCTTAGTTTGCACATGACCTTAAGCCTCTGTGCTCAGAACAAGAGACACATTTGTAAAGATTTGACATCAAATGGCTTTACAAATCATCACTTGATTGCTAGACAAGAGAAAATGTTCTCTGGAGAAAGCAGAGTGGCCCTCACAAGGGAGATCCTGGCTGTCTATATCCCAAGAGATTCCTAACCCATCCCAGGCCCCTGAGCTCCCATAGTTTGGAGCAGAAGGAGCCCTGGCTGGTGGACAGGGTCCCAATTTCCTGTCCCAGCTCCACCACTAACTAGCTTGTAATCTCACACAGTCTTCCTCCTCTCCAAAGGGATGTGGGTTCTATTTGGTTGGAGAGCCCAAAGCTGAGGTTCCCTGGGTTCTGGCCTCTGAAATTAACTGAGAAAACAGGGTCAAGTATTTATAAAAACTCATTCTCCCGAAGCTAGAGATGGCCAACCAGGGTCCCCAGGCCACAGCCAGCCACAGATGTTTCGATTCACTCACAGTGTCTTCAAGAATGTAAATGAGTTGTCAGCATGTAAATGGTGGGAGATTTCACATAAGAATTTGCATTTCTGACTTGTCTGGGAAATTAAGAAGCTGGTTAATGTCAGGCAGGCATCCAGCATGGCCCTGGCCTGCTCCCCGACTGGCAGCAATAGCCTGGCCCTCGCTCCGCCTTCCTCTTACATTCCCTTTCCTGAGCATTGTCTTCACGAACCACAGAGGTATCTTGAGCCAGAAGAGAGACAGGGGAGGGTTGTGAAAATAGCTCTGAGGTTGGGGTGGAGGAGCCCAGGTCCAAGTCAGCACCCACCTCTCGATCCCTGAGATGTCCTGGAGCCCTGAGGCCCGCATTTCCTCCCTGGGTCTTGGTTTTCCCATGTATAAAGGGGGCATGATTAGTTTCCTACCTCTTAGCAGGAGTTCTGACATTCTGGACTTCCAGGCGAGGTGCTGTCTGGGGAGGGATGCCAAGGGGCAGCCGTAGACCCTGTCTTTGCCAAGCCTTTTAACCATCCTCTGTCCCTTCCTCTTGCCCTCCTTTCTCTCCCTTTGCTCCCTCCATGGCTGCCTTCAAACTCTTCGCTGCTAAGTCGCTGGGAACATTATCTCCCTACTCCCAGGTAACTAAGCTGAGGTCAGGGAGACCTTTTATGTAATTGTTTCCCTTAGTGCTGACCAAGGAGGGCCCTGGCTTCACCTTCCCCAGTGCCCCCAAGAGGCCTCTTTCCTCACCCAATGGGCTCCCCTAACCAGGGCACGGCACAAAGATGGGAGTGGCTGGGAGAGAGCTCGATGGCCCTTCTACCAGAGATGGCCTCCCCCGTGTGATCCCTGGAGTCCAGGGATGACTCTCTGCTGCCCCCTCAGGTGGATGTCTCTGTGTTCATGCCTGAGCCCCTGGAATCCCAGATTCCATGCCAGGCCCCACCTACCCGCTGGACTCTCGGGTCTCAGGCCTTGCTCACACACCCACCTCTTCCCCCAGGACATCTACGAGAACCTGGACCTCCGGCAGAGACGGGCCTCCAGCCCGGGGTACATCGACTCCCCCACCTACAGCCGGCAGGGCATGTCGCCCACCTTCTCCCGCTCACCTCACCACTACTACCGCTCAGGTAAGGAAGAGGGAAGCCTCGGAGGAGAGCAGGAGCCGGGGCACTGTGTGAGAGACAGCATGAGCTTCCCCAAGGTTTCTGAGATAGCATGTGGCCACTCAGGTGACCAGCTGGGCCTCACTGAGTCCCTGAGATGCCCCTGGCAGGGAGGATGGTCACGTGGCACTGAGAAGCAGCAAGGGGTGGGGGAAGCTGTCAGGAATGAGGAGTGGCAGGCGGATGGTGACCCGGCTGGACAAGGGCTCCTCCACCCTCATCCTGTAGCCGGCCCATCCACAGGGTAGAACCAGGCTGGAGACAGGGCTGGGGCCTGGCCTTCCCCTGCGGCCCAGCCCCATCTGGCCAGTCAAGACACCCACAGTCACCCTGGAGTTAGGGGGAAGCCGCTGGGCAGATGGAGACAGGGCCATTAAGGGAGGAGCTGGGGCAGGGAAGGGGAGAGCTGAGCAGACGAAGATGCCTTCTGGAGCTCAGTAGAGCTGATTTTCACCACCCATGAAACCTGGCTTTGGGGTCAAGCAAGGAAGCCGGCCAAGCTTGCCTCTGCAGACGCCATGCATGAGAGCACACGCTTCCTCTCGGGAGCTCAGCACACCGGGACGCCCGGCCCACCCATCCCTGCTGTCACGCCTCGCTGCCTCCTTAACAGCCACCACGTTAATGCCTGTCTTCTCTGTGCCTCTGTTCTCTCTGGGGACCACTGCCTGCGTGCCCCAGGGCCCGAGAGTGGCCAGAGCTCTCCATACCACAGCCAGTTAGATGTGAGGTCCTCCACCCCGACCTCTTACCAGGCTCCCAAGCACTTCCACATCCCAGGTAGGCGCTGCCGGCCTGGCAATCCCGGCATGGGTGCATGTTCTGTGGGGTTACGAGGCACCTGAGCCATCCACTGGGTGCTGTACAGGCACCAAGCAGAAGCTGGTTCCCGGGGAGCCCTCCCTAACCCACCCTCCAGCCCTGAAATTCCACGGGATTTAGTCCACTCCCTAGACAGGACCAACCTTGATCAGGACCACAAAGTACCTTGCCCAGAGAAGAAGAGCCACGGGAGCTAGAGCAGTCGCAGCCCTAAAGTACAGCAGTAAAGGCTGCTCACATCCAAGCTCTTGGGACTGAATCCCAATCCTGCTGCTTCTGAGCTGGTGACCTGGGCCAGTGACGGGCTGCCCTGAGCTGCTGCTGCTCTGCCTGTATGGCGAGGCACTGCCCCGGCCCCTGAGCTCGCACCTGTGCTTACCCCCGCCCAGCCCAGCCTCCCTGGAATGTATGTCCTAATGGGGGGACAGAGGGGATAAACGAATAAACAGATCCATAAAAGGATAGGTTCAGGTGATGGTAGATGCTATAAACATAAAAAACAGGGCATCATGGGAGCGTGATTGGGGTGAGCAAGGGTGAGCGAAATGGGGTGGTCAGGAAGGGCTTCCTGGGGGAGGTGACATTAAAGCTGAAACAGGAGAAGGAACCAGGCCTTTGAAGATTCCAGGAGAAAACATCCCAGGCAGAGGGAAGAGCAAGGATGAAGTCAGTGTGGCTGGAAGGAGCGAGAGGAGGTGACAGGAAGACTAGATGGTCTTGCAGGTGTGGTGTTGTAGCAGGAGACCCCGCCCTGAGTTATAGCCAAGCCAGGTCCAGACCCCATCTCCAACTCTGAGCTGTTTTTCACTCCTGCTCCCTTTCCCTGCAAGAGCTCATCTTGCTGTTTCCTCTACACTTTCTCAACTGCCCCGGAGGGGTCCCATCCCATCCGGTTCTGAGGGAGGGAATAGCAGATACTGCTGAAACTTGGCTGGAGCACCCTGGGGACTTGCGCGTGGAACGAGGTGTACCCCTGGGAGCAGCAGTGGGCACCTGCCTGCATGGGACCTGCTGAGCACGCGCCCCTGCCCGCATGCCGCCCTCACCCCACACCCCTTCCTCAGCATGGTTTGTATTCATCCATTCCTCTCCCCCCGCCTTACTTGGTACATGTTGGGTGAGGCTGGAAGTTCAACTGTGGAAGAGGAAGTCTACCAGGGGAAAGAGGGTGGCCCCTTGGACAAAGTTGCTGACCGTCTCTCTTCTGAGATCCACTGACCGAGTGCTGTTTCCTCTCCTGTCTCTGTTTCTCTCTCCTCCCCTACTATCCCTCCCTTGTCTGTCTGGCAGCTGGAGAAAGTAACATCTACCGGAAGCCCCCGATCTACAAGCGGCATGGTATGGTCAGAGGCAGATAGGGCTTGGCCAGACACAAGGGGGCATTCTGCAGGTGGCTCCACAAAGGCCACCCCGAGCAACACGACACAGGGACACGCTGGGTCCTTCTCATCCGCTGATCCCAGTCACTCAGGGTGACACTGGGAGGCATTTGGTGTCATTTCAAAAGAGGAAGGAAGGCCTCGCATCCTCTGGATCCCTTCCCACCGCCTCCCCAGCCCCTTCACCTGTTGTTTGGTGTTTTAAATTCCATGATCAGAATAATTCTTGTAAAATGCATGTACTCCTGAGAGAGCTACACTCGGAGACACCGATATTCAAAAATGTTTAATGGAATTATGTGAAGTGCATTGCATACAGAATCCAAGACCCCACCCTAGACTTACTGAATTGAAATTTTGTATTTATAAGTTTCTCCAGGTGTCTCTAATGCAAGGCTCAACCTGGGAACCACTGCTCTAAGCTGTATTAGTCACAGTCTCCTTCGAGTGGATGGAGACTCCCAGAGCAGGTATAGATGAGAAAGAGCTGGGAGTCTCTTCCTTCCTTCATTCATTCTTTCAGTGTTCCTTAAAGGATGGTCTATGGATCATTTGCACCTTAGAGGCTCATTAAAAGGGGAGATTTCCTGCCCCTTCCCTGCCCCCAGACTCCCAGAAATCCAGAAATACTGTGTGGCCCAGGAATCTGTACTACATTGGCTTTGTCCATTATTCCTAACTGCACTCAGTATGAGAACCACCAAGTCATTCTTTGTTGAGACCTCCTTGTTCTTTTTTTTTTTTTTTTTTTTTTTTTTTGGTACTAGGGATTGAACCCAGGGACATTCTACCTCTGAGCTACACCCCCAGTTCTATTTTTTATTCTTTATTTTGAAATAGGATCTCACTAAGTTGCAGAGGGCCTCACTAAGTAGCTGAGGCTGTCTGTCTGAGTACCTACAATCCTGTCTCAGTCTCTCAGGTACTGGGATTACAAGTGTGTGCCACCATACCCAGCTTGGCTTCTCCTTGTTCATTTTTGAAAAAAAAAAAACTTTATTAAGCCTCAGTTGAATAAGCACATCCCTCCTTTTGAGGATGCCGAGGAGCAACTGCCACCTGGGTGCCCACGTTTACATATGGGTCTAGTTGTATAACAAAGGAAAGCACAGACTCAGACAAGCTTGGAAGTATACGAAGCAGTCCTGCACACGGAACTGAACTCACCAGCTGGTGGAAGAGGCAGTGAGGTATAAGTAGTGGCTTCAAGGGCTAAGGACCCTGCAGTTTAGACACATCCTCAGTTTCAGCGGGGGCCGATCAGGGCGGCCACACTGAGTCTGTGAGCATGTGCATGGGCACACGTGGCTGGGGAGCACATGTCGTGTTCCCCCAGGTGGCCGAAGGAAGGTACCAACCTGGACAAAAGTGTTTTGGCACTATGTCCAGAACCCAGGTAGGCTCTAAGAGGTAACACCAGAGCAGACACCGGAGCAGTCCAGGGGAGGTGGCTGTGTGGTAAGCAGGCAGATGAAATGGCAAATGCAGGTGCCAGGAGGGACTGTCCGGGATTTGCAAGCTTTGGAAGCAAGTGCTGCTGGGGGAGGGTGCCCCACCCGGGCTGGCTGGAGGCCAGTCCATCCCAGGGCCTCTGCTGCTCTGGCTCCACGAAACAGAGCTTGTCCCTAAAGCTTCCCCACGTCTCTCCCTGAGAAATGACTGCATGGCCATGCTGGTTTCCCCACCCTCGCCCCCTGCCCTGTCAGCCTGTCACCAGTCTTTGGGCCAGTCTGAGGCCACTGTATTTATGCCTACAGTGGCTTCTTTGGTCCCCTCTCTTGTGGGCTTACATCTAATGAAGCTTCCATCCAGGTGGCACATGAGCCAGCACACCAATTCCAGCACTCAGATGAGGAAACTGAGGCAAAGATAACAGGATTTGCCCAGTGTTGCACCTGAGTGAGGTGGCAGAACTGGAACCATGACCCAGCTGTGCTGACTCACTGTCCAGTGCTCCTTCCTTTGGGCCATGTAGCCTCCCCAAACAGGCTGGAGGAGAAGGCTGACTGGCTCCACAGGCATCCTGACCCTGCCTGGTGATTCCCTCCTTGGTGTGATTGGAACCCAAAACAAAGCAGGAAAGAAAGGGCTGGACTCCACTGGGGCCTGTGAGGAGATAGCTTTAGTGCTCACTCAGGAGCAGCCCCGGAGGTCCATGGAAGGCCCTGGAGGAGCCCTAGCTGGGGTCTGGGCCAGTTCCGGTGCAAACTTGCTGTGTGACTCTGGTTTTTTGTTTTGTTTCGGGTACTGGTGATTGAACCCAGGGGCATTCTACCTCCAAGCTCTACTCCCAGGCCTTTTTACTTTTTATTTTGAGATAGTGTCTCACTAAGTTGCTGAGGCTATACTCAAGCCTGCAATCCTTCTGTCTCAGCCTCCCAAGTACTGGGATTAAAGGCATGAACCACCAACCCAGGTTGCTGTGTAGTCTTGAGTAAGCCCTTTCCCCCATTCTGGCCTTCAGATTCCCAAATGTATACTGGGAGGTTGATCCAGAGCTTCTCTGCCTCTGATGCTCCATGTCCCAGACCCTCCTACAAGAGTCCTCTAACCTCAAAGTGGCCTCGCTCCCCCAGGCTGAATCTAGGCAGAGCCAGGGAAGGGGTGCACATTCCCCACCGGGATGCTCTGCCTTCCTGAAGGGCTCCCCTCGGGTCCTTTGCAGGTGATTTGTCTACAGCAACCAAGAGCAAAACAAGCGAAGACATCAGCCAGGCCTCCAAGTACAGTCCAGCCTACTCACCAGACCCCTACTACGCTGCTGAGTCTGAGTACTGGACCTATCATGGGTCCCCCAAAGGTAGCGTCCCCCAAGAGCCAGAGCCCCATGCCCTGTGCCAGGGACTGGGGAGGTCAGGGCACACCGTCACTCACCACTTCACATGAATGAGGATTTGTATTCATTCAATGGCTGTTACTGAAGGCCAACCAGGGGACCCAGGGATACACTGGGGAACAAAGTAGATTAGGTCCCTGCCCTTGTGGAAGAGACGGATCCCAACGGCAAGAGGGAGGAGAGATATAAGAGGCAGGAGAGCAATGGCAAGGGCACGGCGCCCAGCCAGAAGACGACAAAGTCTGTCCCGGGAGGAGCAAGGAGACAAGTCAGTGGGAATGTAGATGCATCTGCAAGACCCAAGGGGCAATTCCAGCAGGCAAAGGAAGGCAGTGGCTCAACCTAGATCTCAGAGCAGGGGCACCAGGTGGGTGGGGGAGGATGTCCCATAGGCAGGTGAGTCAAGGTAAGGATTTGGGTCATTATCTAAACAGAAAAGCTATTCAAGTTACTGACACGACCACAGTTGTGCTTTCAAGAGACCACTTTGGCTGTAGGGTAAACAGTGATTTCCAGGATGGAAAAAGAAAGGTTGTGGAAAGATAGGAGGCGCCTGTAGACACCCTGGCCCTCGGGGGGCTCCCCCACCCAAGAAGGCCCGAGCCGTCCCTGTCAAGTGTGGAGAGCAGTCTCCTTCCAGCTCCACTTTGGTTCAACACTCGGCTTTATTAATTGAATGTCCATTCTGAGCAAACCTTCATAGATACTCAGGGTTGAGTCTGTCGTCACCACTTAGAATTCTTCATTTAGAAAAGGAGGTTAGACACAGAGAAAACTCTACCCCACAGTGGAAAGGAATCAGCACCACTGGACATTTCATGGTCCGAGGCTGCTACAGCAGGAGAGAGCCTCCCAGAGGTGCCTTAGATGGGACTGTCTAATCCAAGGAAGGGAGAGGGACGGCCAGTGGCTTAGGCCAGGGCAGGCTGAGAGGAGCACGTGCTGAAACTCGTCCCATCTGTCTGTTGGCAGTGCCCCGAGCCAGAAGGTTCTCATCTGGAGGGGAAGAGGATGATTTTGACCGCAGCATGCACAAGGTGTGTGGCCACATCACCAAGTAAGATGCTTAGAGGGTTTATTACTGAGGGGTTTTTGTTGTTGTTGTTTTGCAAGAGGTAGAAACTAAATTCAGACTCACAAAAGAAAAAAATAAACACATAACTTTGCATAAATGGTCACATAGAAGGATTAGCTTCAGGTCTGGCTAGATCTGGCTGCTCAAAACATGCCACAGAGGAATTGTCTCTCCCATCACTTGTGGAGCTGGCCCAGGCATTGGATCCATGTTCAGACCAGTTCTTTTCATGTACTGGTAAATGGGTGCCAATAGCCCTCACAGATTGTTGGTGAGAACATAAAATGGCCCAGCCGCTGTGGACGACAGTTTGATGGTTCCTAAAAAGTTAAATGTAGAATTACCATAGGACCCAGCACTTCTGCTTCTGGGTATATACCCCAAAGAATAGAAAACAAGGACTCAAACAAATATATGTATATACATGTTCATAGCAATACTATTCACGATAACCAAAAGGTGGAAACAATTAAAATGCCCACCTACTCACAAATAGATGAGCAAAATATGGTATGTCCATGAAATGGAATATTACTCAGCCATATAAAAGAATGAAGTACTAATACGTGCCAGAATGCAGATGAACCTTGAAAATATGGTGCTTAGTGAAGGAAATCAGAAGCAAATGTCCACATGTTGTATGTTTTCATTTACTTAAAATATCTGAAATAGGAAAATCCATAGATATACAACATATATTGATGGTTATCATGGGCTGGGGGAGAGAGAGAGATGACGAGTGATTACTTAATAGATACAGAGTCTCCTTTGGAGGTAATAAAGGTGTTTTGGAACTAGTTAGAGGTAGTGTTTGCACTACGTTGTAAATTTACTAAATGCCACTGAATTGTTTACAATTAGCCTGCCATACCTGCAGGTTTCAAATCCATGGATTTAACTAACTACAGATTTAAAAAAAATTGAAAAAACACTATCCGTATTGAACATATACAGACCCCTTTCCTTGTCATTATTCCCTAACAATGCAGTATGACAGGTCTCATATCACATTTCCATTGTATTAAGTACTGGAGTAATCTAGAGATGATTTAGAGTATAGGAGGATTGTGTGGGTGATATGCAAGTACTACACCATTTCCTCTAAGAGACTTGAGCATCTGAGAATTTGGGGAATATGAGGAATGGGGTGGCCCTAGAATCAATCCCCCGTGGATACTGAGGGGTGACTGTACTTCAAAATGATGCCTTTTAACTTATATGAATTTCACCTCAATTAAAAAAAAAATGATGGCTGCCTGTCCATCATTGAGCCGGTCACTGTGACTAGGGCAACGTGGTCCCGTCACAGGCCAGACCTGCTTTTTTGTGCCAGCCTGCAGAGCACCATTCAGACCTCAGGACTACTTGAGAAAGAGACGAAGTCCCACAGAAAAATGTGGGGCCTGGGAGGAAGGAGTCCCAGAGAAGCAAGAATGACAGAGGTTCCCTCTGGAGCCTCCAGTGGCTCAGCTTTCCCAGCAGCCTTTGCTCCTTCTGTCATCATCTTGCACCTTCCCACCCAGCTCCAGAGCGGGATCGGCCGGCTGATTCTGAAGGAGGAGATGAAGGCCCGGTCGAGCTCCTACGCAGATCCCTGGACCCCTCCGCGGAGTTCCGCCAGCAGCCGGGAGGCCCTGCACACAGCCGGCTACGAGATGTCCCTCAATGGCTGTAAGCACTGCTCTGCAAGCAGCGTCTGCTGCTGTTCACCTTGACCCAGGGCATCCTCCTCTTCCTCCCAGTAGCCCTGTGCAGTAGGGGCCCACACACACTAGCACCAGGGACCTACGGTACAGAGGAATCCGTAACCTGACCAAGATCAATGAGTTTGTAAGAGATGAGCCCTCTGCATCAGCTCTCCTTCCTGAAGGAATGCCAGCCCCAAACCTCAATCCCTTGGGTTGAAAAGGAACAGAAAGAGGCTACTATGAGGCTTTCCCAGACTTTCCTGCTTCCCTGCATCTTGGGCACCCCTTCCAGACCTCGCCCCTGGGTGTGGAGCACAGCTCTGGAAGGGCGTGGATGTGGCACCAAATGAGGCCCTGCGCTGACCTGAGCAGACCCCACGTCTTGGGGCCATCTGAAACTGAGATTTTCCAATCAGGTTCAGTGTAAAGGAAAACATTTTAATACCATAATCTGAATGGCTTGAGGATGTAGGGATCTGTTTTCTGAGGTGCTGAGCCTCCCATCACTTGGAGGTATACAAACAGAGGCCGTATGCAAGTACTTCACCATGAGAGTCTCTCAGGACAGCCTCCCCTCTGTCCTGGGCGTGCACACATGCTCTGTCTGCCTCTTTTTTTCTTACCCTGTGGGATTCAGTCCCGCCAGGAAATCCCATCTCATATCAATATATGATGGTCAACAAAAGGTATCGTTTATCATACCCCTGTGCACCAGGCTTTCGTAGATACGTTATGGCTCCTGGTCTTCACGAATCCCTGCAAAATACAGATTATTAATCATTCACTTTATAAATGAGAGAGCTGAGACTAAGCCACTTGCCCAAGGTCAAGAAGCAAGTAAGTGACTCAGCTATGATCAGACTCGAGTTGGAGTGACCCTAAGACCACGAGCTTTTCTCTCTTCACCTTGCTGCACATGATCTTATTTTGTCTGTTTGTTTATTTGTTTGGTTTTTGTTTTATTTGGGAGTTTTCTTATGTGTATGATACTGAGGATTGAACACAGCGGTGTTTTTAACCTCAGAGCTATACTCCCAACCCTTTTTATTTTTTGTTTTCAAATAGAGTCTCACTAGGTTGCTGAGAGTCTCACTGAATTGCTGAGGCTGGTCTCAAATCTGCACTCCTCCTGTCTCAGCCTCCCAAGTTCTGGGATTACAGGTGTGTGCACTTGATCTTGGTGCAGTTGAAGGTGGTGGTGGTGGTGGGTGGTGGCGGTAAAGCCAGTTGTATGGTGTATTCAGATGTACCAGGCGCTATGCTGAGTTTCTTACTGAATTATGCCATATATTCTTCACAGTCACCCTATAGAAGAGAGATTACCACTTCCATTTTACAGATGGGAAAACCAAGGCCTAATTAAGTTACTCATCTGACGTTAGGTGTGTTCGAATAGCAGTAGCAGAGTGAACTGATGAGCCCATTTCCATGTCTGACCACTGGGGGGCACTATTTTCCACCCCAGGCTGCTCCAAATTCACCTCTGTTGGCTGGGGGTGTGGCTCCGTGATAGAGTGCTTGCCTAGCCTGTTTGAGGCCCTGGGCTCCATCCCAGTACCACACACACGTGAGTTGGGAGTGTGTGTGTGGTGCACACATGTGCACATACAAATGACCTCTGTTCAACCACATCTGCAACAGACATCCCACCTAGACCACACTAGATGCCGGGCTGGGGTCCGACAGGAAAGGGAGGAGGGGCTACAGATGCAACAGATAGAAACTCACAAGCGGGAACAGAGGTGCTGACGGAGGCTCCCCCTCCCGGCCACCCAGGGTGGCAGAGCATGAGAGCCATGTCTCTGTGTCCCCATGAACTGCCTACCGTGTCTGTCTGTCCCGTGAACACTAACCTCAGTTTTTCTCTCCTGCAGCCCCTCATTCACACTACCTGGCTGACAGCGGTATGTCTCCCTGCCCCACCCTACTTTCAGCCAGGACAGCCCCCATTTCCCTGGTGGCCGTCCGGTCTCTGCACAGTCCTGATCTCAAGTAGCCCGCCCCCCTGGAGCTGTCAGATCGTGGGCCTCCGTGTGGGGCTCTGGAGTCCAGGTTTCTGTGTCTGGCAGCTCCCACCCACCCGGGAGCCTGCCTGTCAGCTTCTGAGCATGACTCCATTCCAGAGCCTTTGTCCAGAGCCACCCTGGGGCCAGAACACAGGCTCCGTCTTAGGAAGATAGATGTGTACACATCGAGGCCGGGAGAGTGAGGAGGGGTGCTTCTGGTGGGCCTAGAATTCTGCCAGGGTGAGCACCCCTGAGATGGTCAGGCTGCAGGTCTGGGGCATCAGGAAGAACTGGTGGCCTCAGCCCCCCCCCCCACTGAGTTGGGAGTCAGAGTGGCCATTTGTAGCCAGATGACGCCTGGGAGGGCCTGGGGGGGCGACCCCTGGCTTAGGGCTCCTGGTAACCGCACTGGCTCCTCCTTTTCAGATCCTCTCATTTCCAAATCTGCCTCCTTGCCTGCCTACAGGAGAAATGGGCTGCACAGGGTAAGAGGGCTCTGCTGGGGGACCCCCCCAAGATGCTGATGGGTGCGACATCCGCTCATTACTGCAGTAGCTATGTGTGAGTGAAAGTGAGGGATGGCGTTGGGACTGGAGACAGTTAACTGAAAGGACCCAACAGCGGTGACCTGCTCCCCTGCCCTATGACCCCTTGTGGAAGGGGCCCCGGGGAGGGGCGGGGCCTGAGCCTTGGAGCACCAGCTCATGTCGCCTTCATGGCCCAGAGGAGGTAATTACCAGTGTTAACCCTACTTTGGATGGAGGAACGGGGGCACAGGGAGGTGAGGCGACCTGCCCTGGCTCTCACACCCAGTAAACCATGGAGCCAGGATGGAAGCCGAGGCCAACTGACCCCACGACCCACACCTGACTCCCAGGCCCAGTGGCTTTCCACCTGGCATGTCATCTTTGAGCTCCTGAGCAGCCTGTGACATAAAGACTTCATGGAAGCCGTGAGCCGGGTTGCAGACTGAAAGGGGCTGAAAGCATCTTGTTAGCACTAGGAGAGGGCATGTGGCTGGACAAGTCATGGGGGCAAAGGGCAGAGACGGACATGGATTTGTTGAACACCTACCCGCCAAATACCAGGTGCCGTCCAGGTGCTGGCGACCCTGCTGGAATGAAGTTGCTGCACCTGTAGAGCTTGCATTGTAGTTGGGAGATGGACAATAAACAAGAAAGTGTGTGACATGAAGTCAGGTGGTCAGAAGCGCTAGAAGAACAGGGTGGGAAGGGAGGAGGTCAGAGCGGGATGAGTATAAGCAGAGGCCAAGTGTGGAGAGGGAACCTTGCTACTTGAAGACCTGTAAGAGCCATCTGGACTCAGGGAAGTCCTCAAATGGGGAGGGGATGGTGGTCCTGAGCCACACGACCAGGGTGGAGGGAGCGTGGGGAAGCCAGACAGGACATCATTAGGGTCTTGCACACCAGGCAGGGGCTTCCGAGGGTTCCAGTCAATGTGCTGCGTGACCCAGCCTGGATTTCTAATGGGATTTCTAGTGCCCTGCCAGCCCTGCTGCATCTCCAGTGCGTGTTCAGGAGCTGGGCAGGTGCTTCCGGGAGTCAGAGGTGAGCTTATCTCAGGCCAGCGCTGGCTTTGTCTCCCCTACAGACACCCAGCGCGGACCTCTTCCACTACGACAGCATGAATGCAGTCAACTGGGGCATGCGAGGTGAGTGCAGCCTGGCTGGGGGTGCAAAGGAGGCCCCTCCTGGCCCTTCCCAGGGGCTCCGGCTGTACTGCTCAAAACTGCTGCTCGACCTTTGGCAAGCAATTGCTGCAGATTCTGCCCCCAGGCTGGGTTCTGTCCAAACCCCAGCCTCCCACTCCCTGTCCCTTCACTCCCTCCTTTCGCCTGCTCTTCCCTCAGCCTCTCAAGCCCTGGCCTCGGGTCATCTCCAGGCCATCTGTCCCATCTGGGCTCCCAGAGCCATCACAGAGTGCCAAGCTCCCCGTACTGCTGAGCTAGAGCCACCCGCCAGCCCAGGGGAGGGAAACACTCACAGCCAAAAGCACATTGTTCCAGGAAAATATTCCTGAGCATCAGGCTCTGTCCGGGAAGCTCCCACGCCATCCACCACCGGCAGCTCCCAGCAAGCGCTTCAGAACCTTGGATGGTGGCAGCGTGCTTCACTGGCTCAGATTCTCCTTATTTCTATTCTGTCTCAAAAACTGTTTTCCCTTAAAACCATCCCAAGATCAGCCCAACCCCTGTCTCCAGCTATCCATCACAGTAGCCTCACTCTCCTCCATGCTGAGGTCAGCAAGGACGGGGTCTCTGGAGGATCCAGAGCAGGAAATGCATGGAGGCCAGAGAGGCTAAGACAGAGGCCACTGGAGAGGTGCAAAGTAAGGGGCGGTGGGTTCTACTCTGTGCTTGTCTCTTTTCTCTCTGCAGAGTACAAGGTAAAGGACACACAGACCCTGGCGGTCTCCGGGATGCTGGGAGCCACCGCACTGGGGACCAGCAAGAGATGCCAGCACCGTCTATGCAGGGAAGGGAACATAGATGAATAACCCCGAGGGTCCTCTCAAGACTAATATTCCCTATCCCTCCTTGGCCCACTTTCCCTGCATCCTGCCCTAGGTCTCCTGCCTGCTGAAACTGGACCAATCCCCTGGTCCTCAGGCACTCTGGTGGCTTACCAAACCACCAGATACTACACACCTACAGTCAGGAGACCTTGTGCCCCATTCATACCAAATGCCACCAAACTTGCCCCTAGGTGTTCTAGGGGACTCTGCCCCCTAGGGGCTTTGCCTAGGTGCCTTAAGCTTGCTGGGCAGCCCAAAGGCTGGGAGACCCAGCCTTCCTTCAGACTTAACCTCCAGCCCTCTCTGGATAGAGGAAGCATCCCAGACAACAAATATGGCTGAAAGAGACAAACTGCCACCCTCACCCAGCCAGAAACACCCCCGCCTTTCTCCTTAGATCTACCCGTACGAACTGCTGCTGGTGACCACAAGAGGAAGAAACCGACTGCCCAAGGATGTGGACCGGACACGCTTAGAGGTAAGTCTAGCAAACTGATGGGAGCCTTTGGGTTTGGAGAAATTCCAAAGTTGCCTGGTCCAACCGGCTCGGGAGGGGTGGACAGATGAGACGGATGCCTTTAAGGTCCCACAGCATGTTGAAAAGGCAGAGATGTGAGCCAGCTTCCGTAGCCCAGGCCTGCTCTGTGCTGCTCTACACGGCAGCAGCCGCTCTCCTCACCTGGTGCCGGTGTTCTGCAGACACAAGAGGAGAGCTACTTTTGGTCCCTACCCTTGAGGGGCCTGCAGTTTCAGGACTGTCCATACAGCTGGTGTTCGTGATGGGGGAGGACAGGGAGGCGGCACTGCAGAGACAGCAGAAGCATGGACAAGTGCAAGTTCCCCAGGTTCACCCTTGCTTCTGCCATCACTAGGTGGGCAGCTCTGGCCAAGTGGCAGCCTCGCCAAACCCTTCGTTTTCTCCTCCTGCAGCGAGGGGAAAGGGTGATGCTTCCCTCGAGTTGCTGAGGGAAATGAATGAGCAATACACATCAAGCCTGAGCACAGTCTGGCAATGGACTGAGTATTAAGCACTGGATAGATGTTAGCTTGCTGCTACTCAGAGAAGAGCACTAAAGCCTGGGTTGGTTGGCAGTGGCTGGCAGGAAGGAGGACTGGCACTAACTTGGAAAACAGGTTGGGTTTGGATGGAGAGACAGAGGGGAGCACAACGAGGGAGAGAAACAGCAGAGGCAAAGGCGCAGTGGCTGGCGTGGCGTCCAGCTTTCCATGTGCTCTCCCTGCCCTGGCCTCTCCCTAGAATCCCTTCCCGTCCTGTGAGCCTCGTCACTGCTCAGGGCCCACGCTAGTGATCACAGTGCTCCAAACCCTCCCGCATTCCTCCCCCAGGATGGATCACCCCCTCTTCCTCCAGCCCCAAACCCTGCGCCTGTATTCAGGGTATGGATCAAGTGCCTCCCACTCTCCTTTTATCAGGTGGTCTACTTACCATTTCCTCTGCCTGACCCTGAGCCTCCTAGGGGCAAGGACTATCTTCTACCACAGGGCCTGGGCAGGAAGAAATGTCAGGAAACCGTTGTGGAATTGAATGCTGGCTTCTAAGAGAGGAGGCTCAGGGCTCAGGGAGAGCTTATGAGCCACCTTTGACCTGATGTTGAGGAATTCACTGAGGGCAGAGGGTAGAGGCAGGAGAGAATGTGAGTGGGCCGGGAAACTCTGTGTCCCAGCTCTAGCTTGTTAGGTTAGAGAGCTGAGAAGGTGGACAATTCTCCCCACGTTTATAACAAAAGTGAGTGTCCATCGGTGCTGAAGGGGACAGCTCCTAGGCCACTCAGGGAAGCCAGGGGGAAGGGATACAAACACCTCAGGTTCTCCTAGAAGCTCAGGTGGGGGCTCAGTCTCTCCTGGGCATCAGAATCACCCAGGGAGCATTTTATCATACAGGGTCCCCACCTCAGACCAATTATATCACAATCTGGGAAAGAAGCTCAGACATCAATATTTTAATAAAAGCTCCCAAATGTCTAAAATGTAAAGCTAAGATCACTGGGCTGGAAGCACTGCCTTAGCCCCTGCACCAGTTCAAGAAGCAGCATAGAAAGGAAGGAAAACTTGATCCTGTCCTCAAGGAGCTCAGAGAATGCATATTGACTCATCCAACAAATATTTATTAAAATTCTATTATATACCCCAATACTGTTCCTAGGTATTGCAATAAATCAGTCAACAAAACAGAGACCCTGCTCTCTTGGAGCTTATATTCTTGTGTGAGAAGACAGACACTGAAGGACACAAGTAAAAAATAAATGCTAGCTGGGCATGGTGGTGCATGCCTGTAATCCCAATACTCGGGAGACTAAGATAGGAGTATCACAGGTTCAAAACCAACCTCGGCAACTTAGTGAGGCCCTCAGCAACTTAGGAAGAACCTGTTTCAAAACAAAACAAAACAAAAATTTTTAGAGGGGCTGGGGTGTAGCTCAGAGGTAGAATGCCCTATCAGTCCCCAGTACAAATAAATAAATAAATAAATAAATAAATAAATAAATAAATAAATAAATGCTCTAGTGTGTTAGAAGGCCATAAAAACTAAGGCAAAAAGTAAAAGGAGACCAAGGTAGATCTCATAGACTGTGACATTTGAACAAAGACTCAAAGTCAGGGAGGGGGTTAGCCATACTTCCATAAGGCAGAAGGGCATTCTGGGCAGAGGGACCAGCCATGCCAAGGCCCTACTGCATGAGTGCTGCTAGTGTGTTGAGGTGAGCAAGGCTAGCGAGACGTGAGCACAGACGAGAGGATGAAGTGGAGCTGAAGTCGAGGGAAACTGGGACCAGATCACTCTGCGTGACACCACTCAGTTGACACGGTGGTTACAGTGAGAGTGAGCAGGGATGGCACGCTCTCGAGGGCAGGGCTCGCCATGTGTGGAGCACGTGACCTGTATCCTCCCATTTGCCCTCAGGGTGCCAACCAGGTAGGAACTAGGATGCTCCCGCTTTCCAGAAGAAGAGAGGGAGGCTCAGGAGGGTTAGTCACTTACTCAAGATCACACACCCTTGTCCACCTGGCTCTGAAAGTCATGCTCTTAATACATCTACTCTAAAGTCATGGTGAATGTGAAATGCACAGGCTGTGAGGAGGAAGCAAGGGGGCTCCAGCTAGCCCTTCGCTTCCTTTCGGTTCGACCTACTTGTGCACACTTTACTCAAGGCCAAGCCCGCCATTCCTTTATCCTGCATCTCCTAAGAAGGACATGTGGACTGTTTCATTCATCATTCTAACAGCAGACCAACTCAGCAAATCCAGGAAGTTTGCAGGCAGGATATATTCCATATGCTTCTCTTTTTCCACTTGATTTTAAATTTTCTTTTTAATAATTTCAGACTGCTAGAAAAGTTGCAAGAATATTAAAATGAATGAAACAGTTCAAATAATGCTATGTACATATAGGAAGGTATCCCTGCCAATCTCAGTAATGTGGAGGAGGAGGAGGAGGAGGAGGAGGAGGAGGAGG
>PVLC010022409.1:0-26797 GCA_004027655.1 Graphiurus murinus
GCATTGACATGAAATTTATTATGTAAACAGGTAGCAGCTTTAAAACCTTTGGAAGGAAACAAAATCATATTAGTTAAATTAGTTAATTGATCCGCCTGATGGTTACCAGCAGTCAAAGGTCCAGGAAGACTAACAGTTTTTGGTGGCAAAGGACCAAAAATACCTGTTGGAATACAAACAAGTTAAATTTTAGCCTGTTTTTGCTTCCCACAGCAGTGAGCTAAGCATAAATTCAATTGAATTAGTAAAATGTAGCTTTCTATGACTCACATTGTATACCAACTAGTTTTGCTTCTTCATCATCTAACATTGGTCTGGAAAGTGTCATTTGCCCACACATTGTGAGTTATTTACAGTACCAAAGCACAGAGCATGGCTAAAGTTTTCTGAATTTAAGATTCCCTCTCTTGTATTAGCATGGCTAGCTGTTCCCAAGAAAGTTCTGTACTCTTTCTTTTTTCCAAGACTTGTTTTTTCTTCAAAGATGTCCAAGATATTTATTCTAACCTGATTCACTCTTTGAAAAGCAAATCTGACTACAAAAAGAAAAAAAGACACAATTCTAAATTGAGTTTACATAATAGGTAAAATCTCTGAAATATATTCCTTATATAGGAATTTTTTTCTTCCCTGATTGTGTGCATATCTGATATGTAAGGATAATATATTTACATACCAAATAGGAACATTTTTCTATCATTGTATTACATCATAATAATATTACTATTAAGGAAATTGATAGGATATTCTATATATGCTGGCCTTAGAGTTTGTAACACAAGACTAGCAAGAGAGATTGATTCTTATTATTTTTATACTTTTATTGGTGCATTGTAGTCTCATAATATAGTTCATAGAGTGAAGACATATATGCACAAAGCACTTAGTTAGCTTTCACCTGGCTCCCCTCTTCCCCATACAGGATATTGAGATTGGCATTGGTATTCTCACATATGTGCATGAAAGTTATACTTTCACTGATTCTCTCTTTGTTTCCACCTCCCCTTCCCCTAAGACCAACTCCATGGCTCCACTGGAGTTTCTCCTCCATTATCTGAAGTCCCTCTGGTATTCCAATTACTTCCTAGATTCGTCATATAAGAGGAAATATATGATTCTTCATTTTCTATAACTAGCTAATATCACTTAACATAATGTTATCCATTTTTCTACAAATGACACATTTTGTTCTTTATTGCTCAGTAGAATTTCATTGTGTGTGTATCCCATAATTTTGTAATCCTTTCATCTGTTGATTAATATATTGGTTGATCCCATAATTTGGTGATTGTGAATTCTGCCACTGTAAACATGGAGATGCATACATTACTATAATATTCTAATTTCAGTGCCTTTGGAAAGATACCCAGGGGTTGTATACCAGGATCATATGGTGGATCCATTCCTAATTTTCTAAGGAATCTCGGCCTTGTTATCCATATGGGTTGCACTAATTTGCAGTTCTACCAACAGTTTAGAAAGGTTTCTTTTTCCCCTCATCCTCCCCAGCATTTATTGCTGTTTGATTTCTTGAAGTTTTCTGTTCTGATTGGGGTTAGATGGAATTTATGTGTAGTTTTGACTTTCATCTTCTTGGTTGCTAATGATGTTGAACATTTTTTCTTGTATTTATTGGCCATTTGCATTTCATTTTTGTGAAGTATCTATTTAGTTCAATTGCCCATTTTTTGATAGGTTATTGTTTTTTAGTGTTGTTTTTTATATTCTAGATATTAGTTGTCTACAATAATATGTAGAACTTTGTATATTTTAGATATTAGTTCTCTATCAGGGGAATAGCTGGAAAGATCTTTTCCCATTCAATAGGCTCTCACTTTAAACTTGTGTTGGTTTCCTTTCATGAGCAGAAACATTTTATGCTGTACCACTTATTATTTTTCTTTTATTTTCTTGAGATTTGGAGGTTTTTTGATAAGATTCTACCTGTGTATATGCATTGGATTTGGACATTTAAAATTCTAGGTTCAAGGCATTATATCTGAAATAATAGAAAGAAATGGGTCAAATTATTCACAGGCAAAGGAAGATTTTGCATAATCAGAGGGAGAAATTGGTATATGGAGATAAAACAAGAGATTATTCTGAGAAATAATTCTCCCTATTGCCTGCCATCCTATGATGATTGAATCATTTTCAAAAAGGAGAACAAAAATCCCAGACAGTAAAGATTTCCATCTTCTGATTCATGGCATCTGTAAATATATTATCTTGCTTTTAGAAAGAGATTTTGCAAATGGGTTTAAAAATTGGAAATGAAGGATTATTTTAGATTATCTGAATAGGCCCAATGTAATCATGTGTCCTCATAAGAGGGAGGTAAAAGACAAAAGTCAATAGTAGGAGATGTGATATTGGAAGAAAGAGGCTGGAGATAAAGAATGGACTATGAGCCAAGTAATGCAAATTGTCTCTAGAAACTGAAGGATAAAAATCATGGACTCTTTCCTGAAGCCTTTACAAAGAACTCGGTCCCACTAATATCTTTATTTTAGATCTGAGACCTACAGAAACATAAGAGAATTTTTTATTTCACTACATTTTTTACCACAGCAATAAGAACTTATTTACTTTGCAGAGAGAAGCTAAACTCTGATTCCAAGTAAAACCTAATCAACAATTAAGACACAAGATATGAGAATCACCATGACTTGACTTGGGTTGAAATTATCACAGTAGAACTGTAATTAAAGAAACACAATGCCCTGAGAATATACTTTTTGCTACGTGGATGAATGTATGCTAATAATAGCAATGGAGTTTAATTATAGACAAAGGAGGCTACATTACTTTCAGAGTTTCATTACTATAAAAATGACTTTTTTTGGCATGGCTAACTTAAATTTGATTTGGTTTTTGGCATGGTTAATTTAGTATGAATTTGACAAACAGTCTTTACCATAGCCACAGAAAACCATTGTCAGTTTCTCTCTCTCAATATGAAAAGAAAGAAGGAAGGAAGCTGAAAGAAAGAAAGAAAGAAAGAAAGAAAGAAAGAAAGAAAGAAAGAAAGAAAGAAAGAAAGAAAGAAAGAAAGAAAGAATTTAAACCATAACATAAACTTTTTTTTCTTGAGGTAAAATAAAGTTTCAACTCTTATTAGTACACTAGGTTATTTTAATTTATTTTGTTTTATAAAACAAAGGTTGCCATTCAATTTCCAATTAAAAGAAGAATCCCCATGAGTTCCCTGAGTGTCTTGTTAAGATTAAATCTTCAATGACTGTTTGTATTTGCTCCTTACTGTGTTATGGAAATTATAAGATTGCTTGCTATTCAAAAGTGGCAATTTCCAGACCAACTTAAACAAAACCACTATAAGAAACAACCCTCCTCAATTTAGTACCAGAAGTCAATCAATATATATAACAATCATTGAATAATTAGTATTTATCTTTATCTTGTATAAATTTTAAATGAAATTATATATATATATGTATATCATTATATTATATTTATCTTTTGAATGCCTCAATGTCCTTCTCATGGCCTCAGTAAAGATACAATATCCATCATCAGAAACTTAGGTCTGCCAGGCATCATTCATATTTTAAGCTATAATTTCAATATACTGTATTCAATATTTAAGTTCTACCACATAAAATTGAGGCATCTAATCAAACTGGGATTATTGAAAATAAATAAGTGAGGCTATTAGATTTTTTACATTTACAACACAATAATTCTCTAGCTGCTCACAAAGATTAATGTTAATTGGCCTTATTTTTTAATTAATCCCCTCTACACACAAACTTATACTCAATTCTACTAAAAAGTAATAGTATTGTTTTAAAAACATAAAGTTATAAAGACCCAATATCTTTCCAGTAAATAAGATTCTAACTTCCTTGTTGCTTACACGAAAAACTTAATCATCTTGTAGTATTTAACTAGTTTTGTAAACTTTAGCCATATTGATATTCTATTTGATTATTTTCAACTAATATTTATATTTATTAACTGCATTAAGTCTATTAAATTCTTCTAGTATATACCTATTTACTAAGATTTTCAAGTTAATTAATTAGATATAGAAAACTATCATATATAACTGAATAAAATTTCTCTAATTGGGAAAATATTTTTATAGTATTTCAAATATATAGTTATAATTATTTATATTATTTTGCTTAAAATATTTTGTCTATAATTTGAAATTTAATACTTATTTAGTATTAGTAATATATTCATAATATAATCAGGTTCCTGTGAAAGGGAATAAGATATTATAGTCAGTTCTTTATGGAATATCACACAATTATATATTTGATTGGATGATATTGACTATTGATTAGGCAGAAAGCATTGTATCTTGGAATAAGAAATTTATATAGAGTTCAGACATAATAATTTTGCTTAGATTCATAGTAAAACTGATATAATTTATCTTAATAGGAATATACCTTGTCATTTTTTGTAGGCTTCAGTTAACAAAGTTCCAGAAAATTTTAATTTATACCCCAAATATAAAAAAATGGGATAAATTCATCCAGATATTTTAATAACTTTAATATCATTTTGAAGTGTGGGTATATTTATAAAGCAGATCAAGAAACTATAGCAAACATGTCCTTGTGTGAATTATGTGTAAATGGTAGGGATCTTGATAATCTGATACAACTTTCTACTTGAAATTTTCTAAAACTGCGTAATTCATGGGAAAATATTTTAAAAGGTAATATTTAATGGTCTAAATTTTTACAGTGTTATAAATTTTAAAAATCATAAAGATAAATATTGGAAAAATTATAAGTGGTAATTATACATAATACAAACCAAATAGTAAAATATCAATAAAATTTGAATATTAACCTGGATGTGGTAGTTCATGCCTGTAATTCTTGTACATGGAAAATGGAGACAGGAGGATGACAGATTGAAGACCAGGCTGGGAAAATTAGTGGGACCCTGTTCTGAATTTTAAAAAAGGTCTGGTGTAGCTCAGTACATTTGCATGATCAGTACAACTGATGTTTATTTATATAAGTTACTATGAATATTTTAAACATATCTTCTCTCTTAAAATTGTTAATTTTAGCTATGTACCACATGACCTCCCCCCAAATAAAATAAAATTGATTGGCCCAATTTTCTGTGTTTTTCACTACTTTATCTTCTTTCTTTTTTAATATTCATGTAAATTATAAAATTATTATCCTTAGAAATTTATTGAGCATGATAGTTAGAACATAATAAGTAATGAAGTGAGAAATGACTCATTTGGGTGAACTGCATTTTTTCTTTGTCATATCTTTAAAATACTAACTTATTAACAGCAATCTTTTATCATAGAATAAAAGATATTTTGAAGAAACTATAAAAATAAAAACAAATATAAAACAGTAAAAACTTATAAGAGCTTTGGGAAGTAATTACTTATCAATTTCAAATGCAAAAATTAGTACCTATATGAGATTTTTTAATAGATTAATGAGAAATATTCTAGAAAATGAATTGTAAAATAACCATTTTCTTTATGCTTAAATTAATCATTTTATATATATATAGTTTATTAAGAGAATTTTGAACCATATAACTTAAATTATAGAACATTCATGGATATAAATGACAAAAGCAAGATCTAAGTTTAAAGTCGCAATTGATTCCAGATGGTTCTAAGTGACAAAAATGTTAACTGAATGAAGGATAATAACTATAATAAGAAGCTGGATTCAAACTTCAGATTTAAATTTCTTGTGAATGTGCAATCTTCCCTGTGGTTTTCTACTTGGAAGTAACAATTAGTTTATTATTACTTAACAGCAGGAAGGCTTCCAAAGTTCAATTTTGTGAAGGTCTGAAACTCTCTTTGATTATCCTCTAGGACCTTGGGAATACTTTATAAAACTTTGTTTTAATATTTTTATCTTGATTCAATTTTATAAATTAAACTACATATAAATTGCACTGAGCAAGTTCACTATTAAAGCAACTCTACAGGATCCTTTTAGAAAATATGTCTTTTTGCTTATAGAAAATTATGCAGTTCCAAGAAAAATGGCAGGTAAATATTCCTTACTTTTTATATGATAATATCTACATTATTTTTAAAAATATTCTACACATCTGTTTTTAATATCCCACACAATCCATAGTCATTATTGTAATTGCAAATACTAATAGTAATTATGACTACTACTCTTACCAGCAAAGACAACTAATTGGCCTTAAGTGGAGTTAAAATATTGCATACATTCTCAACTTCTTTCATCATTTTTTTTTTCACCATAGAGGTCATTCACTTTCTTGGTTACATTTTTTCTGTCACCATTGTTAATGAAATTGCTGCCTTAATTTCTTTTGCAGCAAGTTTGTTATTGGTGTATAAAGATTATATTGATTTTTATATATTGATTTTCTCTTCTATAGCTTTGCTGAATTTGGCTATCAGTTCTAACAGTATTTTTGTATGTGTAGTCTTTAGGTATTTCTATATAAAAGGATCTATATTTTGTAAACAAGGATAACTTGATTTCATCCTTTCCTACTTGGATGCCTTTCAGTTATTTTGAGTAATTTCTCTGGCAAATAGATAGACATCCCATATTTATAGATTGGAAGAATTAATGTTAAAATACCAATACTACTCAAAACAATTCACATATTCAATGCAATTCCCCTCAATATGCAAATGAAATTCCTCACAGAATTAGAAAAGGAATCCTACAATTTATATGTAACCAGAAAAGACACTGAATAGTGAAAAAATCTTGAGCAAAAAAACAAAGATTAAGGCAACATGATACATGATATCAAAGTATATTACAAAGCCATAGTAACAAAGAAAAGCATGGTATTAACATAAAAACTGCCACATATGTTAATGGAAATAAGAGAGAACATAGAAATAGACCCACACATCTATAGACAACTAATAAAACCATTAAAATTTCCTTATGAAAAAGAACAGTTTTTCAATAAATAGTTCTGAGAAACATTCATACACATAAAAAGACATGACACACTATATTTTACTATATCCAAATGTCAAGTCAATATGGAATGGAGACAAATTGTGACATAAATATATAAAACTACTATAAGAAAACACAGGGCAAATACTTAAATATAAGAGTATAGGCAAAGTTTTTTTAGAAATTTTTTATAAGGCTCCAAAAGCATAAATGACAAAAATATAATAAAGAACAGAATTTATTTTAACCTAAAAAACTTCTTCACAGGACAGGAAACAATATGAGTGAAGAAACAACTAGTAACATGGGAGAAAAAAATTGTGAGCTATTCTTCCAACAGAAGATTGATATACAGACAATAGAATAACTCAAAAAACTCAACAGAAAGTCTGGTGTGGTAGCGCATGGCTGTAAGCCCAGTAATTAGAAGACTAAGACAGGAAGATCACAGATTTGAGGCCAGCACATGCTAACTTAACAAGACCTTATTTTAAAATAAAATAAAAAAAAAAAGGTCTCTGGGTGTAGCTCAACACACACACACACACACACACACACACACACACACACACACACACATATAAAACAGGAAAATAAATACTTTGATTAAGAAATAGACAAAGGGCTAGGCATGATAGTCCATGCATATGAATACAATACTTAGGAAACTGAGACAGGATCACAGATTCAAGGTCAGCTTCAGCAAATTAGTCCTGAGCAATTTACCAAAACCCTGTATCCAAAGAAACATGGCTAGGAGTATAGATTAGAAGTATAATATTCTTAGGTTCCATCCTCAGTACCAAAAAAAGAAAAAGAGAGAGGGAGAGAGAGAGGAGAGGAGATGAGAGGAGGGCAGAGAGGGGAGACAGAAAGAGAGAGAGAGACAAAAAGAAAGAAAAGAACAAAAAATCTGAATAGACATTACTCAAACGAAAATATACAAATAGTCCAAAAGAATATAAAAAATGCTCTAATTCTAATCATCAGGAAAATGTAATTTCAAACTATAATAGAATACCACCTCACTCTCATTGGAATGAGTATCATCAAAGAGACAAAAAAGCAACAAATACTGGCAAGAATATAAGAAAGGGGAAATCTTATACACTATTTAAGAATGTAAATGAGTACAGCCCCTATGAAAAACAGTTTGGAATTTCCTCAGAAAACTGAAAAGAGAACTACTCTGTGATCCAAAAGTCATACTCCTGGTTATGTAACCAAAGGAAATGAAATTAGCATTAAAAGAAATGCCTAGCCGGGCATGGTGGCGCACGCTTGTAATCCCAGCATTCGGGAGGTTGAGACTGGAGGATCCGGGTTCGCGGCCAGCCTCAGCTACCTAGTGAGGCACTCCGCAACTTAGTGAGACCCGGTTTCAAAATAAAGAATAAAAAAATAGGGCTGAGGGTATAGCTCGGAGGTAGAATGCCCCTGAGTTCAACTCCCAGTACTGCAAAAAAAAAAAAAAAAAAAAAAAGAAATGCCTATATTTCTATACTGCAACTCCATTCATAATATCCAAGATAAGTAACAACAAAGGTGTCCATCAATGAAAATATAAATAAAAATATATGATAATATATATATAATATTATTAAAATAATATGGGATATTTTTCACCTGTATAAAATAAAATTCTGAGCCGGGCGTGGTGGTGCATGCTTGTAATCCCAGCATTTGGGAGGCTGAGACTGGAGGATCCGGGTTCGTGGCCAGACTCAGCTACCTAGTGAGGCACTCTGCAACTTAGTGAGATGCTGTTTCAAAATAAAGAATAAAAAATAGGGCTCGGGGTATAGCTCGGAGGTAGAATGCCCCTGAGTTCAATCCCCAGTACCGCAAAAAAAAAAAAAAAAAAAAAGAATTTACTTTAATAGTAAGCCATTTGTAATGTTTTGGATTTAGAATGCTTTCCCAGTCATTATATTGGTTTATATGATTTATCCGGATTTTATGGCTCCTGTCTATATAGAAACTCTTGAGAATAAAATATAGAGAACTATAGGAAACTGGAAGGGAATTGAGGTAAGAAGGTGGGGAGAGGCAAAAGGAGAATTGATGAAGAAAACAGTCCACTTAATGCTATGTCCATATAAGACGATTTCACTATACATCTCACTAATATACACAGGGAAGGTCTGAGGGTGGGGGATAGTGTGAGTGGGGCAGAACACGAAGGGATATACACCAAGTGCTGTGTGTACACATACATGTATCACTTTGAACTTCACTATGATGTATATTCACAGTGCACCAATAAAAGTATAAAAAGAAATAAAATATTTAAAGATAGAAAAGAGAATAAAATTCAAAACTTATTTGGACAGGAATAATTCTCTGAAATAAATCTGGAAAGAATTTTTAAGCAATGGCTTAAAAATAAACAATAAATGTATTAAAAATATATATATATTACTGGAGATTGAACCCAGGGGCATTCTATCTCTGAGATATACTACAGCCCATTTTTATTTTGAAACTAGGTCTCACTAAATTACGTAGATTTTCGCTAAGTTGCTGGGGCCAGCCTTGATCCTGCTTATTCTCCTGTCTCAGCCTCCCAGTTACTCTGATTACAGGTGTGTGCAACCATGACCAGCTTGAATTTACTTCTTTTGAAATCCTCATTCTATAATTTAAAAAAAATTATGCTAGTAATGTAGAAATAACAATAAAAAATCTGAAATATTTTCAACTTTTACTTAATTTACAGTATAATAAACTTTTAAGTCACCCCACCTTGATTAGTATCTCCAGGAAAATTGGAATTTCTTTAGACCTCAATACTGTATTTCTTATATAAAATCTAGCTCCTATAGTAAAAGTGGCAATTTAGTATACGCTAAATTTTAAAAGTGATATTTATATTTTTATATAACTGAAAACTAAGACATATTGAATTGAGGCAATTCTTTTTTTTTTTTTTTTTTTTTTTTGGTATTGGGGTTTGAACTCAGGGGCATTCTACCTCCAAGCTATACCCCCAGCTCTATTTTTTATTCTTTATTTTGAAACCGGGTCTCCCTAAGTTGCAGAGTGCCTCACTAGGTAGCTGAGGCTGGCCGCGAACCCGGATCCTCTGGTCTCAGCCTCCCAAATGCTGGGATTACAAGCGTGCGCCACCACGCCCGGTTTGAATTGAGGCAATTCTAAATGCCTTTGAAACTAATATGAAGATGAAAAAAATTTCATATTTTATGAAAAACTAAGCTACATATAAATTATTTTTAAAAAGTTTAATTGAAACATGATATGCATTGTCAAATATTAGAAGTTTGTGAAGATTACATTAATGAATAGTGGATGAAAGAACTAATAAAATATTTCTAGAAAACTGAGAAGTATATGCTAAGCTATAGAGTCTTGACAGAAAGCCAAGAACTTGCAATCCCTGGTTAGTAATCACTGGTTAGTAATCACTGATGTTTTTGAGGGTTGGTGAGATGGTACTGTGGTTAGACATTTTATAATACTTTGTTGTTTTGCTTTAACATAGTCTTATGTATATTCAGTAATTCAATAATAATTATAATAGTTATATTTAATAAATAACTTTAAAAATCTCAATTTCTTTTCCCTTGCTGTTGCTATTTTTTTTTTCCTGTCTTGGTTACTACAAACAATTTCTCTAAGGCTACTGGGCTAATTTCTTCTCATTAAAGTCTCAATTCAATTATCATGTAATGACAAGGATCTTCCACCACCTTTTCTAAAGGAGTATCTTTTCCATCCATCTTAAAGTACATTAAATGCTTTGGAGAAACTACTTCTATTTTAAATTAGGTTACTCATTAATCAATATGCTTTATCTCCTCCCTTATAAAATATGTATAGAACATGACAGGAGAAACCTCTCTAATTTAAGTTTTAGATTCTTATAAAACCCTGAAAAAAACCTTCCAGAATTATATTCCATTAAATAAATATAAGTGCAATATCAATAAATAAGTTATGGGGTATCTAGCATATCTATTAAGATGTAGTAAGATATTCCCATGAAAGAGTTTGAACATTTTCTTTTTATTCAATGAAAAATGATCAAATAATTTAAACAGTGCTGTCAAAATGTCTGCTATTTTGTAGATCTTACTATAGTGGTGTGGGGCATTCAGTAGAAAGAGCAAGGATACAATCAAGAAAATATAAAATATATTATTTACATATATTTTACATAGTAATTCTCCCTAACTACAAGTTATTTTCATCATTTCCTGGCAGCAGAACAGATTTTGCTTAAACATTACATGGATAAAATTTTCTCTGGAGAAGTAGAATTTTTAAAAGCTAATTATTTGTCTTTAATGAAATTTCTGTAAAATCATTTTACAAACTGATAAGTCTTGCAAAAATGACCTAGAGGACAAATATAGGATTTAAACCAATGTAAAAATGTATGTGATTAAATATATTTTTAAGTGTTTAAACAATGTTAAGCTGAAGTTTAAAAGCTGGACCACTATCAATATTTTATTGGCTCACATTCAAAGTTATTATTCAAAAAGGAGTTTTTTAAACCAGGCATGGTTATACACACCTGTAATCCCAGTAGTTGGAAGGCTGAGATAGGAGATTGCAAGTTTTAGTCCAGTCCTAGCAACCTAGGAGGATCTTGCTTCAAAATAAAAAGTAAAAAAGGGGTTCATGGTGAACTCAGCTGTAAAGCGATCCTGAGTACAAGACATGCGCGCGCGCACACACACACACACACACACACACACACAGAGACACACACACACACACGCAGTATTTTATGAAATATTTCTTACACTTGTTTGACCACTACCTTTTATCTTACTCCTGACCTATTATAACATTTTCATTCTGAGGGATACCAGTAGTTTGGAAAGTGCTGCTTCTGAATTTTCACTTTTGCATTTAACCATTCTTTTAGATTTTATTTTAAAAAGGTAAATCATGCTCTCCAGGTTATTGAAATTTTTTATTTCATATCTGTTTGGTTTTTTTCTGTCTTGAGGTAGCTTTGTCACTGTCAAATTTTTTTAAAACCCACACAACTAACTGAACCACACAAGGTTTTATCATATTAATACTACACCAGAATACTTCCTAAAATATAATGTAACAACTGAATCTTTGTTTCTAAGATCATTTGCCTGGGACTTTTATAATTAAAAAATTATTTTAGTGCTATGCATCATTACACAGCATTTCTTACAACCGATTACTAATCTAGCAAATATACTTTAGTACTCATTATTGACACCATCCTGTTTTATATTGAAAACATATAGAGAATATTCAATGTCAATGAAAGTCAAGAATAAAACAATACTTACTATTTGTGTGTGTGTGTGTGTGTGTGTGTGTGTGTGTGTGTGTGTGTGTGTGTTTGGTACTGGGGATTGAGTCCAGGAACATTCTGCCTTTAAGCCATACTCTCAGCCCTATTTTATTTTTATTTTGAAACAAGGTATTACTATGTTGAGGAGAATCTCACTACTTGCTGAAGCTATCCTTAAATGTGTGATCTTCCTGTCTCAGCCTCCCAAGTACTGGGATTACAAACATGCACCACCATTCCTAGTTTCAATAATTAAAAAAAAAATCAACAACACTAACTATAATTTTATAATACTCTAGTTTAAATAAGATAAAATAATTAATTCATCTATTCATATAAACAGAATATTATAATGCTAGTATGTTTTGTTTCTTCCAATCTCAAGCACTAAGAAAGTACTAACATGTTAATTAGGTCTCTATGAAAATGTTTTCAACAATGAGTGTTCATCGCTCTAACACTGTTTCAGAAAGCAGATATGTTTTATAAATTCTGTGTAAGATATGGTCTAAATTAGGCTCTAACAGTAAAACACATTAAACATCAAGTTCAACGATTTATCTGTTTCTGTGAGATAACACTGGTAACATTAAAAAGAAATTAAATATATACATATCTATTATTTTGTTAAATATATTTATGAAGTATAAATATTTATTGGAATAGGAAATTTTCCAAAAAGCACATGTTGTAAGAAAACTAATTGTATATGACTCAGCCACCAGAAAAACAGATAAATTTACTGATTAGCAGAGCCAAGCAGAAAAACTTTATTTCCTATGTCTTCATAACAAATTTATTCTTTGTTTAAAACAGTCTCAAGTAACTGGAGGTACCTCATCTTTTGACTTTATTTGTGATTATCAGGAAGATCTAGGCTAAAGTTTTGCCTTTTAATTATATATTAACTCTCAGTCAGTCATGTACATAAAAATGCAATTTGAAATGGATATCATGACAAATGACTAGCAATGAGTAGCAAGATAGTTCAGAGTATGGATAAATTAGCATTGCCTCACAAAAGCTCATGATATTATACACATATAAAAAACATTCCAAGGAAAAGTGTAATTTTGTCTTTTGATTTCTTTTCTCCATCTAGATTTCTGTCTACTTTCCTATTTAGATGAAAGTTTTAAATACAGAGCCGAACTGTCTACATTCCTTAAAATACTTAGTAAAAGAATAATAAATTTCATAAAACTTTTAATGCTCAAGAGATACCAACAAAATTTCTTTTGACAAAAATTAAAAACACAAAGTTTTAATTCTAGATTTGTCTTTATCACCAATATCTTACAGGACAGAAGTTTTTGGATAATATTTAAGAGACAATTATATATTTGGACCAAATAGTGTTCATCTTTGTATTTTAGGATTTGAATCTTTAAGTAGTCTAAGTACTGAGTGATAACATGTTGTAACATGTTAGGATATGTTGTAAGCTCAAATTCATAATAATGTAGCTATGCAATAACATCTCACCAAATAGCACCAGTCAGAAAACAAAGCTTATGTATAATGCTTTAGCCAGCTTTTCCATGGTGTGACTCAAATACTTGATAAACACAAGTTGGAGGAAGAAAGGTTTATCTAGAGCTCACTATTTCAGAAGGTTTCAGAAGTCAGTCAATGGTCAGCCAACTTGCAGCAGCAGAATGGCTTGGTGGAGGGGTTTAGGGTATGGCAGGTGAGGAAAAGCTTCACTAAACTCATGGTACTGGGAGCAAAGCGAGTGAGAAGAGGGGACCAAGAACATATATAATCTCCAAGGTCACACTCGCAGTGACCCACCTCTAGACATAGTCCATCTCTGAATATTACTGCATTTGGAATCATGCTTTACATGATCTTTTGGGGAACATTCTAAATTCAAATAATAATACATAGCATCTATCTAAGAATGATTCTTCTTCTGTGAGCATATGTTCTTTGGCTAAGAGACATTTCCCAAGAAGCACAAGTATTACAATAAAGAGAGGAAAATAGAATCTATCTCAGCCACCAGACCAGCATATGTAAACTTATAAAAATTTTATTTTCTACGTCTTAATAACAAATTTATCCTATGTTAAAAAAACTAAAACAATTAGAAATTCATTATCTCTTTGTTGTATTTGTGACTGTCAGATAGATATTAAACCAAAATGTTAACATTGCATTATATGTTAAGTATCTACCAAATTGATAGTTTAAATAAGACTTAGTGAATTATAAAAGGAATTTATAGTTTTTACTTAAGTTATAAAAAAGCAACCTGTGGTTAGTTAAGTTATTATAATTACTTATAGTAATGAAATTTTATTTATATAATGAATTTTATAAACTAAAATTCAGCTCTCACAAGTAATTGTAATTGATATGCAGGCACATCATTTAGCCTCTATTTATTTATTTCTTTGCACTAAAGATTGCTGGGGTCCAGCCCTCTTGGCAACAGGGTCAGGATTGGTCTGGTAGCCTTATAATTTAGTGGAATATATAAGTATCTATTTATGATTTCATATTTCTTGGCTTTTCTTATAAAATATTCATAATAAGTAAAATATATTAAACTTTTTTTCTAAAGATATTGTTTTTAAAATACAGATGCTATTCCTAGGAAGAAATTTCAAAGTCAAAAATCAATGCTTTTTTTTTTTCTCAAAATAATAACCTTAAAACTGTTAAAAAAAAAGTAGTAAATCTAAAAACTTCCTCACATAAAAAGTAAATATTTCTGAAAAAGCTATGGAATGCAGGGCATATTCTAAGAAAAGGGCTTTTATAATGCACATTTGAATGTAAATTTAAAATTCTTTAGAAAAATTAAATATTTTGCATATTGGGTCAGTGGAAATGATACACATAATTTTATTTCATTATGCTTTATGCTGTGTGCTTGAAAATTTCTGCCAAAAACTTGACTCTAAAGAAAATTCCATTATTCATGAATCCCTTTTTTTCTTTTCTTAGATTAGGAAATAAACTTACTTTTAGTTGAATTATCCATCAACATGGAGAATTCTGCAACAAAAAGTTTAATTCTATAAATTTCTTTGAGGTTAGAGTGTGTGTGTGAGTGTGTGTGTGTGTGTATGTGTGTGTGTGTGTATGTGTACCATGTTAGTGACTTCTATGTTACTTGACAAGTTATCTGAGATAAACAAGTTATGAAGGGGAAAATTTAATTTCAGCCCATCATTTAAGAGGTTTCATTCTGTAAATACTTGCCCCTGTTGCTTTGACCTCTGGTGGTGCTGCCTGTCATGGTGGAAGCACATGGAAGAGGAGGTGTATTTACCTGATGGGATCCAGGAAATAAAGAGAAAGTAAGGGGGAGGGGTCCCAATACCTTCTTCAAGAGCACACACACAATGAACTAACTCCTTTCCACTAGGCCTTCATCCTAAAAGGTTCCACAATCTCCCTAAAGGTTCCACCATAGCACCATAGGCAGGTCACCAAGCCTTTTGCATATGGGCATTTGGGGAACATTTATGCTCCAAACTATCTCATTGGCCAGAGTGTATATATATGCATATGTATATATGCACACATATGTATACATACATTTATATACAACACACACATATTTAAGCAATTTTTATATTCAGATTTCTACTTATAGTTTGGATAATACGTTAAATATTAGTAGTATAATAATTATTGAGACAGAATAGTTTTATCTCCTTGCAGGAAACATAATTATGTACATTTTATGATTCATAAAATTGATAGAGAACTAAAAATTTAGAACTCATTAGTGATTTCTATCTTTTTTAAAAATCATCTAAATAAGATAATCTCGATTTTATTTGCTCTCCATATATGTGTGTTTATGTGTGTGTGTGTGTGTGTATGTGTGTGTATGTGTGTGAGCACATACATATACACACTTCTATGCAAATTTCCTTTTTATATATTGGCTATTTCCTTGAACCTTTCCATGGAGAACCAGTACACTTTACTGTTATGAAGGCAAGTCTTACTTCCAAGTAATTTTTTTTTTACTTTACAAATCAATAAATGGATGAGAGATGGTTTAAAAATTTTGATACTTACCACTACAAAATTTCACCCCAAAGGATTTTTATTTTATGATCACAATTCTGTAATTGCAGCAAAAGCAATGGGCTTTGGGATTTCCTGATTCAATAATGTTAAGACTCAATTTTTTTCTTTCTTTCTATTTTGCTATCTTAAGTTCTGGCTTTATATTAAGATAGCTTCAGCCTTTTTAGAAATCACCATTGCTTGACATTATCCATAGAACAAAGAGATAGTTTATTTTCCTTTGAGTCTTTCTTGCATCTCATTGGCCAGAACAGATTTGCCCCTCTCTGAACCAATTACCAACATGACAAGTGAAAATACTCTTGGAAAAATGAAACACAGTGTTGAAACTGGTTTAGAACTTTCCCTGAGGCACAAGGCTGAAACAAAGGCTAGAGTGCTGAACAACTGGGTATCTATTATGAATGAAAAAAGGGAAAATGGATACTGTAAAAAAAAAAAAAAAAACAACACAAAAAACCCTCCATTAGTCCCTTCTCCATTGCTATTAACACAATATCACAAGTTTTAAAGGAAACAGGTTTGCTTTGGCCCATCAATGTGGAGTCTGAGGCAAAAGGGGCTGCGTACAATGATGACTCTCTTGTTGACAGAAGGTCAAGGCTGTTCAGGGCCTCACATGCTAAGAGAAAGGAAGTACAACTTACCTATGTGTCTATGGGAGGTAGGGGAGATGTGGATGTGTGGATGTGTCTTTTGATCTCTCTCCTTCTTACAAATCCACCAGGTTTCAGTCATGAGGGGCCAACCCTAATGAACTTAACTAACAGCATCACCTTTGCAAAGTACACACCTCTGAACATCATAGTCAGAAAAAATTTTTACCCTCTTAGTTTCTCACAACAGGGAGTGAATTTCAGCACACAAATCGCTGGGAAACAGAGGTAAACCATATTCAAACCATCACATCTCCTTCAGTGTCTAATATTGAAAGACCCTTCAGGGATATTGCACAGAAAATTAAAGTAATGTCATGCTAATGGATTGTGTAGTTATTTATTTTAAGGTACTAATAGATAACTTCAGAAGATAGCTGCCTACCTCTACTGAATAAATATAATGAGGACATGACTCAGCACAGGAAAATCATTGTGAGTGCTATAATTTAGACAGATCATTATGCAGCTAATAAAATCTGAAGTGGTGTTGTGCAGATGCTATAAAAATGGTTATCAAATTAATTGGTCTTTTTTTAATCCCTGTATGAAGAGATATCTGACACATTATTTCAATTAACATACATCCCAAGAGCAAATATATTACCATAAAATTAGTGCATTGCAGACCCTAGAAAGTAGAATTTGTATTAGAAATAAATACTGAATAGTAAAATATTGCATGATTTTAAGTAATATAACACCTCTGTAAAGAAAAATAGAGGTATAAAAGAAAAAAAAACATAAGTATATAGTTGATTTTCTAGGAAACAAATTAGTAACAAAATTTCCAACCAATCTACTGACTCTCATCTACTAGAATTCCTTTCCTATTTATACAATTCATATTTACTATGAAATCAAATGTCGCTTGTCTTCTCATTTTACTTTTTATCAAGTGTCTCCCCAAAATGTCATGCAATCTCTTTTATAAAAATCTGAGGAAGTATATGAATTTTATGTGAGTATTACAATCAATTTGTAATATGAATATTACAATCAAATCGTAATATTTTCTTTAGATGACTTTGTTGTTTCTTACCTCATTAGTGTACAAGCTGGAAAGATAATCATCATAGATCCTTCTGTTCTCTTATCAGTTGTTACTATTAGATGTTAGAGCACACATGTCTGTTGATGTCTTGCTTTTCCTGGTTGTATCTGGAACTGAAAGTGATTCAAAGCATCTTTGTAAAATAATGAAATATGTGTACTAATTATTTCTTTCGATAGCCCTAGTTTATCAATTTTCAAAAAAGATATACTCATTCTCACTCAGATTCTTATTTTTTCTTATTAAAATATAATCATTTTCTAACTTACTCTACATTTTATACAATCAAAATTGATTTTTAAATCACATAACCTCTAGTTATATATTTAGCATGTAGTTTTCTCTTAAAATTTCATATCAATATTATATTTTCTACTGAAATATAAGATTTATCTAAAGTCCATAACTTTCACTGCAAAAAAAATTCCAGAGAGATAAATTATACTAGTATGATTTAGTTTTCTACATAAAGTAAAACTAAACATCAAGAAAACTTTATCCACTTAGTTCATACTCTTTATCACCTTAACTTCTAAACTTGAATGTAGACATTTAATTGGATCCAAGATCATACTTATAAGATACAGAAAAAAAATTTAAAAAAGAAAATAGAGATATATTGATGTAAAATACTTGGGAGAAAAAATGATGGTTTAAATTTGAATCTTGCTACTCATGTGAGAGAGAGTAGGAGATAGGAATTTCTTAGTTCTCTTCTATAAATGTAACCATTTAGATTACTTATTAGCTTTTAATTTTTATAATTATGGGAGTCTAAATAACTAACTCAAATGAAAGAAACATCTATCTGCCTACAACAAAAGTCATGTAGAAAAATTTAAAAGTATAGAGATACTGAACATCATCAGCCAAATGTCAGGAATGCAGTGAAGTGTTCTTTTTTTAATACACTGAATAGTGTTGTACTGGAGTCCTAGTGATTGTAAAATGAAGGAAGGAAGGAAGGAAGGAAGGAAGGAAGGAAGGAAGGAAGGAAGGAAGGGGCAAAATTATTAAAAAGAAAAAAATATAGACTTTATTTGCAGGTGACATAATTATTTATACAGGAAAATCTGAAGGAATATATAAAACACATACACAACAAATATGACTGATAAGTGAATTTAGCAAGCTCAAGTTGTATAATACAAAGTTAGATTGATTAAAAAAACTATTTGATTGTATGCTACCAATAATCATTTTGAAAAAAAAAGTTTGAAATCCATTTACAACACCAAAATTAGTAATGAATATATTCAACAAAATTGTATAACCCTTTTATGGTTTATATCTTTGGGAAAACAAATAAGGTCCATATAAATTGGTAAGTGTACTACTTTCATGGAATTGGAGATTCATTGTTCACTGATTTATTCAGGAGAAGCTCTGAGAAAAAGAGAAATTATCTCTTATTTTTATTATACAGCAAAACTGAAATTAAAATTAAAAAATCTAGAATTTAAATATATCCTTTCCAGTCATGGTATCACTGTTGTGACAAATCCAGAAGTTAATGCTTCTATGATCGACATATACTATGAAAAACCAAATGAATTACTAGCTTAGAAAGCAGTTTATTTTATTTATTTTTTGTTATTCACACAAGTTGCTGTTTTTGTTTGTTTGACTTGATTTTTGAAGATTTCACTCAGAAGTTCCAATCATTCCTTTATATTCCTTGATTTCTTGGAATCATAGTATCCTACAGTAAATCCACATCTCTCTCCATCCCAGAAGGAAAATTTGACTCATATTTTATCAACCATATTAGCATATTTCTTTAATCATAATGATTGCATCATTCATAGCCAATGAGAGTCTGTGAGATTTGATTAGTAAACTTTGGAACAGATGGAGAATTTCTTAGTTTTTGGTATTGACAAAAAAGGTTTTGTCAGAGAATTTTATATAGAATGATCTTCACTGATGGTCAAATTAATTATGGAGAAATATAAAGAGAGAGAATGGGAGGGGAAAAAGAAGAGAAGAGAAAGAAGGAAAGAGAAGAGAAAGTAAAGGAAGGGAAGGGAGGAGAGGAGGAGAGGAGAGGAGAGGAGAGGAGAGGAGAGGAGAGGAGAGGAGAGGAGAGGAGAGAAGAGGAGAGGTTCTGGTGTTATTATTTGGTCTCATAGGTACTGTTGTGCTCCATGTTTAAGGACATCTGGATTATAATAGACAAACTATTTTTCATTACTCCAGCTAGTTTTAATAATTTTTCTGCCATTTATAAAGAAAAGTATCCTAATATTCCAAGCCATATTAGGTATATCTAACATTAAGTATTTAAAAGTATATATTTAATATAAAAAGCAGTATCCTATTAATTTGCGGGGAGGAGGGTAATGGGGATTAAATCCAGAGACACTCTACCTCTGTGCTACAGTAACAGTCCTTTTTATTTTTTATTTTAAAAACAGAGTCTCATGAAGTTGCTGAGACTGAGCTGGAACCTGCAATCCTCCTGTCTCAGCTTCCATAATACTGATATTATAGGTATGTACCACCATGCCCAACACCATTCTAATTTTTTATAATTTATTACAAAAAGGTGAATGTATTTTGATTTTTATTTTAAATTGACAAATAATAATCACATATATTATGGATAATTTTATGATTTTTTGATAAATGTATACATAGATAAACCTAATATACATATATATTACCTTGTTTACTTATTTTTAATGGTAAAAAAATTCAAGTCAGCCATGATGGTACACACCTGTAGTCCTAGTACTTGGGAGGCTGAGACTGAAAGCTTGCAGTTTCAAGGTTGCCTCAGCATCTTAGTGAGACACTCAGAAACTTAACAAAACCTTGTTTCAAAAATAATAATAACAATAATAATAATAATAAACAATGGGGCTAGGGAGATAGCTTAAAGGCAGAATGCCCATGAATTCAATCCCTAGTAACATACATACACAGGTACACAAACACACACACACACACACACAAATTTCTCTTAGAAATTTTGAAATAAAAAATATATTAATTTTAAAAATAGATTAGTGCAACCACTTTGGAAAACAGTGTGGAGGATCTTCAGATGAATGGGAATGAATCTACCATATGATCCAGCAATACCACTTCTGGGTGTCTACCCAAAAGAATGGGAAACAAACTATCAGATGGACTCATGTATATCTATGTTCATAGCTACACAATTCACAATTGCCAAACTATGGAATCAGTCAAGATGTCCATCAACAGATGAATGGATTACAAAACTATGGGATATGTACACAATGGAATTTTACTCAGTCATAAAGAAGAACAAAATCATGTCATTTGCAGGGAAATGGATGGAACTGGAAAACATTATGCTAAGTGAGATTAGTCACAAAAGGTAAATAATTGTATGCTCTCTGTAATGTGTGGAAGCTAGGGAGAAAGTGGGACATAAGAAAGGCTCTAGATGAAGAAGGAGAAAACCTTAGCTGAACAAAGAAGGTGACTTAACTGAAGGGGATGGGGAAGTGGGGTGGGGGAATACCCTAATGCACATGATCTACTTTCACAAATATATCAAAGTCAGTCACTAAACTGAACTTGAGAAGGAGGGAGGAAGAAGGAGTGGAGTGGGAATTGGGGAAGTTTTAAATGAGAAATGTGTGCATGTATGCCTTTTCCAGCTTGTACCAAACAAAGATGTATGATTACAAAACACCAATAACAAACAAACAAAAATAGTTATGATGTTGTGCAACAGGTCTTAAAATTTTATTCCTTCTGTTAAACCACCTTTAATGAAAAGGCTTTTTCTTCAGTTTTGATGAAATAAGAAACTAGGAATGTTGAAATAGAAAATAACACGTGAATCACTAGCAAGTTCTAATAGCCACAAGAAACATTGGATCATCATTACTGAAAAGTACTATTTCTAATCCAACTGACAATAACTTTCTATTACATTAAAAAATCCTTGGCTAAGCCGGGCGTGGTGGCGCACGCTTGTAATCCCAGCATTCGGGAGGCTGAGACCGGAGGATCCAGGTTCGCGGCCAGCCTCAGCTACCTAGTGAGGCACTCCGCAACTTAGTGAGACTCGGTTTCAAAATAAAGAATAAAAAATAGGGCCGGGGGTGTAGCTCGGAGGTAGAATGCCCCTGAGTTCGATCCCCAGTACCGCAAAAAAAAAAAAAAAAAAAAAAAAAAAAAAAAAAAAAAAAAAAAAAAAAAAAAAAAAAAAAAAAAAAAAAAAAAAAAAAAATCCTTGGCTAGCCAGAACATCATTCAGAAACTCTATCTGAGACTTTTAAGCATTGTTTTGCTAAACTAATCTCAAATTCACATATGAAGAAAAGGAGGGAGTAGAGAAAAGTCCCAGAGGAAGCTCACCAAATGCTTTTGCATGTATTTCCCTATCACTCGGAACTACAGTATGATGGGAGACTACAATGAACCAATAAAAGCATATTTTTAAAAATCTCATGCATGAAGTATCAGCTGATCAAAATCTGATTCTGGACTTTTTACCTGATACTTAGCTTAAATTTTGAACTTTCATATTTATCTTTTACAATTTTAAAGTGTTTCACAAGATAAACTAGGCATGATTTTAATACATTACAAAAATGTTTTTGCAAATAATTTGAGAACATAAGTAATATGAATGTGTTTAAGAGGTATATAGCTTAGCTATTAAAAATAGAAGTATAGGACTGTCTTGCATACACATTGTGATAAAATAGAACAATTTAATAAAAAGCAAAAAGGTACTTTTTTGTAAGTAATAAACGTTTCATATCTAAAAACATAGCAACACATAGAAATATTTTACTTTTCATATATATCTTGCATGTTAGATTTTCTGAAATCAGGGCAGATATTTTTATTTATTTCTATAATCTTACACAAAGCCTAACACATAATTCTATAAACATTTTTAATAAAATAAGTAATACATAGATATTCAGAATACTTTATTTCCAATTATAAGCACATAAAAGAAATGTCATATTACTAGTACAAATACACACTAGAAAGTTTTTGATAACCACATTGGCAATACATTCTTCTACTTAAATATATATTCACTTTCTCTTATTTTATTGAATATAAATTCAACACAAACAAGAACATAGCACTTTTATAGGCTACCATTCTTGTAAGAAGCATTGAGATTCTCATAATTTTTCACTATCAAGGGAGAACTTTCCTAGAAATCTCAATATGTTTCTAGGAACCTTGAATTATATTTCTGGAATCTATCCCATACTCATTACAGACGTTAGTAGATAAAAAAAAAAATACTCCAAGTATATATGCCTCAGATATAACTTAGTCATCTACATAATACCAAGAAAATCTTTGGCTTCTATACATTTGTCTATAAATATGTTTACTAACATGGTTACTGAACATAAAATAAAATTTGCTTTAAAGGAATTACCATGCAGCATTGCATTGCATTTCCAATGAAAGAATCAACCATTATTTATTGGACATCCAGTTTTAACAGAGAGCTGAATATGTAATAAGCAATCAAGATAATGAAGGCGTATATACATAAATGTACCACCTACAGACACTGTCTTCGCATGATATAAATTTTCTTAATTAAAACAATCATTGTTTTTTTTTCCTTTGCTTATTGCCTATTTATCTACTAAAGTTTTTAGACATTTTAATGGGTTCCTAATCACTACATTCATTGACTGAACTTTGCTGCTTTTAATATATCCCTAGAGTCCAGCCCCTCACTGACAACAACTATATACTTAATATGAAATATAGAAAACAGCCACATGAAAATTCAAAATAGTAAACAAATTCAGGCAGATTTTTGGGAGAGTAAAAACTTGGATATTTTCATTGTTTTGTGATATTTCCCTGATTATGAACCAGCCCCATATCAGAAATAGACAAGTGACTAAAACTGATTGAAAGTCTGCCATTTGTCTAGCTAGAAGAATCAGGAAAAGGAATCTGTGCAAGTAGAGGAACAGAGAGCGAAGAAGGAATCCTAAAGGAAAGAGAAGAGGATTTTAAAATGTTATGTAGAGATCTTATTTAAATTTATATCAGACTGATGAACTATGAATGTTTTAGCATGGAAATAAAGAATTGGAAAACTTTACTCATATTTAGTCCTGCACCTACTAAAGGTGAAGAAGTTTATAGTCTGATTATAACTAGATTAATTGCTTACTCAAAATGAAAATGCAATATCAATATTTTTCCTGAGAAATAAAATAAATCTCAGAACCCACAAAATGTAATGTGCCAATGTCAGGATACAACTTAATTTTACCCAACATTCAAATCCCTAAGAGATGTAACCCACTTTCATTGAAAATCATCAATAAATTCCATCTCCAATAAGTGTGAGACAAAAACTTCAAAGCAATTGTTGAAACTATGCTCCATAATGTAAATGATAATACATCGAAAATGAATGCAAAAAAGAAATAGCAGAAAGTAACCTGAAAAATGAGAATGAATTGAATAGAAATACTGGTACTGACACATACAATAAACTGACAAAAATCAGTAAAGAGATTTAATCACAAGATGTATGTGACAGAAGAAAGACTCAGGAAACTTGAATATTTGTCAGTATAAATGGCCAAATCTGAAGTAAAAGGAAATGGGAGGGGGGAAGAAGAGAGAAGTAAAAAGAAACAGTATCCCAAGAAAATCTTTGAACATAATATTTTAGCAAATCCAATATGCAAATATACTAGAGAGTGGCATGTGGACAGGAAGTTTTCTTCATGAATAAAAGATTAAAAGAGGAAATTGAAATTTGAAAATCAGCCAATATAATTTATCACATTAACATATTAAGGAACACCCAAACTAGTATAACTTCAAAGGTTAAGGGAAGAATCTTTCATGAAACTTCCCAACTTTCTGCATCAGTTGCAATTTGGGGGTCCCAGGCATGAGCAGCTGTCTACACATTCAGTAGTTACCTCTTCCTCTCAGGTTTGATATTTCAATAGAACACACACAGAACTCAGAAAGTTAAAAAAATATTGCTATTAGTTATTATTTTTATAGCAAAATTATAATAGCCTGAACTGGCCAAAAGGAAAGTCACAGAGCATGAACCTAGGGAAAGTTTCAAATTAGATTAAAAATTTAAGGCCATAGCAGTTACTTCCCAAAGGCTGGGAGGAAACCCCAGCCAAATAATTTATGAGACAAGGAGAACATTAAAAGTTAATCTCAACAAATGAAGACTATTTTAAATAATAATGCAGGTCATTTAAATAAAAATCAATGCTAATTAATGATTAAAAATCAATAGAAAACTTGAAACATAACCAAATATACTCAGTCTCTTAAAGTTATGTCACATGTAACAATGAAAGACTTCATTTTTTTTCTGTTGAGTATGATATTATTTCAACTTCTATTATAATCTGTGTTTTAGGGTCTAGTCATTGAATAAGGGAAAGATAAAGCAGTAATAAAATTAAGTTTAAAATTAAAATGTTAAAATATCTCGATTATCAAATTTCATAATGAAAGTAAACAAGCATAGTATTTTGTATGGAACTCGAGAATATTGTGCTAAGTGAGATTAGCCAGTCTCAAAAAGTGAATACTTGTATGTTTTCTCCTTTATGTGGAAAGCTAGATAGGAATTGTGTAACAGGAGTAATATCAGATAGAAGAGCAGAGACTCCAGTTGAGTAAAGGAGGGGGTTTAGAGTAAAGAGAGGAGGGAGGCAGAGATATAAAAAGTGTAACACCTGAAATAATGCTACCCACCTATATAAAATTGCCAATTCAAATCTCAAAGATGTGCATAGGAAGGGGAAGGAAGGGAGTGAGACTTGGAAGGAAGTGCTTCTTGAATTGTATTCACATGTGTTCCTATTACAGTACACATCAGTATGATGTATAATTACAATGCACCAAATAAAAGTGTGTATGTATGCATATATATACACACTTAGTCTATATACATATATAGTCTATATATAATATATAATTTATATATGCATATATATATTATATATATACACATACAGAGAGAGAAACAAAAAGAGAGCGAGAGACTAAACAGTAAATGGAATAGCCAACAAGAAGATACAGCAAGGGTTATACCTCAAACTTCAGAGCATTCGTTTTATAAAACTAAATAATGCTTAACATTAAACAGGTCATCTAGACAGAAAATCAACAGGTATAACAGATTTAAACAATTTTATAGATCAAATAGGCTTAGACATCTATAGAATATTTCATCCAATAACAACTGAATACAAGCCGCGCGTGGTGGTGTATGCTTGTAATTCTAGTACTTGGGAGATTGAAACCGTAGGATCTGGGTTGGTGGCTAGCCGCAGCTACTTAGTGAGGCTCTCCACAACTTAGTGACACCTTGTTTCAAAATAAAGAATAAAAAATAGGAGTGGGAGTATAGCTCGGATGTGGAATGTCCCTGGTTTCAATCCCCAATACCGAAGTACCGTAAAAAAAAAAAAAAAAAAAAAAAAAAAAAAAAAAAAAAAAAAAAAAAAAAAAAAAAAAAAAAAAAAAAAAAAAAAAAAAAAAAAAAAAAAAAAAAAAAAAAAAGCTGGATACACTTTCTTTTCAATAGTATACCAAAAATTGACATTTATACTATATCCTAAGCTTGTTAAGATCTGTGCATTTTACTTGTACTTTTCTGTATGTAGCTATATTTAACTTTATATAATTTATCACACGTGTAGGTAATTTTCACCACAGTTAAATTCAGAATAGTTCCATCATTATAAGCATCTCTTCTTGAAATTAACTACTTTCTTTTTTTTTTTTTTTTTTTTTTTTTTTTTTTTTTTTTTTTTTT
>PVLC010022410.1:0-26903 GCA_004027655.1 Graphiurus murinus
TTAGTTATAGTATGAGATAAGGTAGCAGATAAGAATACAGATATGGGCATATTTACTGCAAGAAAGATAAACTTTAGGCAAAACCTATATTCATTTATTTTGGTTTTGATTCTTTCTATAATCAAGTACATAGATAGAACCATGAAATGAATCAGACAAAAACAAAATTTGGGGCCAGAGATTTTCAAGATGAGTATAATATTATTGAGAGATTGAGGCGATAGGGAGCTGAGATGAGATGGACGAGGTAATCTTTAATAAGATTACCTTGCTTAAAATCTAAGCAAGAAAGGGAAGGCACTTGAGGATAAGAGAGTGTGATGGACAGTGAAAGGTGGATCTGTCAAAGCAATATGGGGTCTGGAGGGGTTGAAGAATTGCTTGGGTAGAAAGTACTACATAGAATTATAGAATTATTTGGATATAACACAGGCTGTGAACAGAACAGTTTACATGAAACAGAAATCTTGATGAATGTAGAATGGTAATAGTAAGATTCAGGCTATTCCCACAGGAATGGATGGCTAACGTGAGATAAAGTTCATAGAGGGCAAGCAAGGAGGTCAAGAAACTGAGAGGCTAAAACATCAGATGGATCACTGATAAAAACATGTGTCACCAAGATACTGGCAAAATATTCAGGAAATAAGGCAGACTGAACCAGGAGGACGAAGGTTTTTGCAAAAGGATGATTATAGCTGCTAAATATACTAAGTTTCTTAGTCTTCTGCTCAAAAACTTCAGTATTTTAGTCTTAAATTATCTTTTCAACTTTACCTCACTCTTCCCCTTCATGTATCCAATGTTTCATGCAGCAGATACACCTATTATTTTACAAAATCTGCTTTATCCTTAACTTATTATAAGCCTTCACACATGTGGCTGGTCCTTCTCTAAAAATACCTTAATATATTTTCATGCACAATAAAATTTAGTTATCAACTTCACTTCAAATTGTATCACATAAAAAGAACACACACATATACACACACATGCACACACAATCTCCCTGTTCCATTAAAAATCCCAAACTCTGCCATTCCCTCATTATGAAATTTGTCTCCTACTGTAGGATTACTGTGGCATTTTATTTCCTATATCACTCATGGTCTATCTTATATTGCAATTATGTATGTACAGGTATTCAAATTATAATACTGATCAAAACTATTATGATCAAATATAAACTCTAACATATTCTTGCTCCTTTAGTCTTTTTTTTTTTTTTTGCGGTGCTGGGGATTGAACTCAGGGGCGTTCTACCTCCGAGCTATACCCCCAGCCCTATTTTTTATTCTTTATTTTGAAACCGAGTCTCACTAAGTTGTGGAGTGCCTCACTAGGTAGCTGAGGCTGGCTGCGAACCTGGATCCTCCAGTCTCAGCCTCCCGAATGCTGGGATTACAAGCGTGCGCCACCACGCCCGGCTCCTTTAGTCTTTTTTCCCCAATATCTTCAAAAAGTATTCTTTGAATCCCATGTGATTAGATTCTTCTGTTTATATAACTTTTCTTTAACTCCTCACTGTACTTGTTTGTAAATAGCACACTGATTTTCTCCTATCCATTTGGCCTTCATTAGTCAACAGAAAAACAGCACTGTGGTATGCTGCTTATCCACTTTTTTCGCTGAAAGTTCATTAAAGACTTTACATCAAAACTTTATCATCTTGCCTTTCTTGAGTTGTTGGACTAAGAGCAGGTAAGCAAATAAGCAACAAGGAAAAGCAAACAAAAATAACTAAATTTTATGCTATTGATTTGCCTGAAGAACTCTATTTACTCAATAATGTTTTAAAACAAAATGCGACTCTTACTCAATAGTGTTTTAAAGCAAAATCTGACTCTCCTGGCATTACACTCAAAGCCTTTCACAATTTGGACCTCATCTCTCCTCAGTCCTCTTGTCAGTCTTAAACTTTATGATTTATCACAAATCTCACACTGTAGCCACTTAGTATTTTTCTCAGCTCTCTAAACTAACCTTGTGCCATACACATTTGTCTTTCCCAGAAATCCTATTAACTTTTTTCTCTATTTAGTAAACTACCATTCAGCTTTCAAAATCATACCATAATTTTATCTTCTAATCTTTAAGAGAATTAATTTAATTCTAGTCTTTGTTTTCACAGTACACAGATCAAACCATTATTTTAGTGCCCATTTTCATTGCATTTTAATGATGTTTACTTGTCTATCTTTCTCATGGCATTGTAGTCCCTAACACTGAGGAAATGAAGTTTATTCTTCTTTGCACCTGCAAGGCCCAAACATAAATTTATTAGCTTCTCTCTGGTTTCTCTGTGGTCCCTATTGCAGTCCATGATCCAGCCAATAAATTATCTCATTGTAGAAATAAACAATAAGAAAAACATGGCAAAGTAGAGATTAAAACTGTAACTAGCAAATTCTGGGTGAGTGTATAGGATAGGTCCCTCACTGTGGGCTGGAAGTATAGCTTAAAAGTTAAATAATGTCCCTGGGTTCAATCCACAGTAGCAAGAAGAAGAAAAAAAGCCACGTATAATGACTAATTCTCAAACACATCAAAATTATCATTACTTAGGACTAGGGTGATACACATATATGTATGCATGTATATGTGTATATATATATATATACATATATATTTATATACATACACACAGATATCTATATCTATATCTATATCTATATCTATATCTATATCTATATCTATATCTATAGTATGTGTGTTGCCTATGTTTGTGGTACTGGGGATTGAACCCAGGGACATTCTATCTTCAAGCTATACCCCAAACTCTCTTTAATTTTTATTTTGAAACAGGATATCCCTAGGTTGATGAGAATGTCACTACTTGCTGAGGTTGTCCTCAAATCTGTGATCCTTCTGTCTAAGCCTCTCAAGTACTAAGATTAGAGGTGTGTGCCACTACGCCCAGCTAAAGAAAGGTATATTTTAAAACTACATCAACCCATTAATATGTTATAGTTTATTTTATTATTCAATCATTAAGGATCTTTATTTCGGGTCTTTTACATTAATGGAAGTTCTATTTTAAGCCTGTTCATTATGAGTATTTGACAAAGCATTTGGTTTGTACCAGTCCTCTGATTTCACAAAAGATTTATTTTCTCTTGGGAATATATAATAATAGGAATAAATTAATCATTTCTCATATTATCCTTCCTTGTTGAATATATTACACAGTATTAAGTCAGAGTAAGAAAAGACTTTGACCATCAAATAAATATGACTAAATATAACTATTCTTATAAAAAATAACAGAAAGTAGGGACTGACATTTAATAGACTGTGAAACATATATGCTAAATTCCTTTGGAAAAGAAAGAGTTAGCACAATCTTGATGGAAAAGAGATGTTCCTTGCCAACTGCTCTAGTTCTGTTGGGTATTAGTCAATGGCTCCAGACAATATCAGAAGCACCTTTAGTGACTATTCACTGCAAAGACATTGAATTTGTTAAATTGTATTTCTAACTCTGAAAGGATTTTGGAAATCTGTTTGCTTGTTTGCTTCAGTTACATATTACCCTAACCCAGATTGACAAGGAAGTAAGAAGTTTAATGATAAATTTAAATATGACATATAAAGTTTTGTTTTAACTTATACTTTTACCAGAATTTTTAACATATCTGTTAATTGGGTTTGTGAATATATTGTAGGTTATAATCCAAATCCCCTTAATTTTTAAGGTACCTTTTTAAATATTTTTAATGATTTAGTGATAAATGAAAGCCTATAATGATGATTGGGTATTTGGTATGAAATTGCAGGTCATGAATACATTCATCAGTGTCCATGAATAATGTTAATGATGAAAATAACAGGCAGTCCTTTTGTGAGGCTTACTATATGCAAGGTGCACTTCTAAGTCCCTTAAATAACTTATCTTCGAACCTTTTGAAATGCTTTCAGTATTCCCCATTTTATCTCTGAGAAATTTGACTCAGAAAAGTTGAAAATGTGTCCAAAGCCACATGGCTTTTTTTATGCTAGAGCCAAAATTTGAATTCAGGAAGTCTGGCTTTAGAGTCCATGCTGTTTTCTACAATACTAAATAATGAATAAAGTGAACTCCATGTTTTTTTGGTATAAATCAGTGCTTTGGAGCCAAGGCAATTTTTCCACAGAATGTTGTAAATACTGACTTGGTTACTATTTAACCCACGAAATACTGCCTAGTTCATACGAAGTGATTTACAGTACCAGCATGACTGCTTGGGTTCCTAGGAGTCATGGACTCTTGTGGTTAAGAAGAGAAGAGAAAATAAAACACCTCTCCTCCCTATATAAGCATCTTTTATGGATGTAGAACTAGCCTCAGGCGCAAATATGTGAAAGATGGTGTTAATAGGACTAAAGGCTTAGCATGTTCCACCTCTTTTTATCTAACTTTTATTTCTTGAATTTCTTTGCATATGCTTTTACTTTGATCTGAAAGCAGCTCAGAATTGGGCAATCTATAAACTAAATGTCAGCTCCTCTGTACAAATGATCCTGATAGACATAGGGACTTAGGTTTCTGTCCTATTTACACTCCTTACCTAAGATACCTTTTATTTTATTCTTTGCACTTTATAAAATGACTTATTTTTATAAGGATCACAATCTTGTCTATTTTCTCTACTAAATCATGAGCTGTTTGAAGACCCAAGAGTGTGTTATCCTTGATTCTCTAAGAAAAACAAAATAAAACAAACAAGCAACAAAGTCACTGTGTCAGGTTATTCATAACAATAGTTATCCTTATTTTACATCACTTTCAAAGCCAGAAATAATCACTATTATATGAATCAAGACACTAAAGTTTAGAGAGAATAGGTGACATGGTAAATTGAGACAGAACTGGGGTCACAACCTAATAAACTCTCCCTCAAAAGCCCTCTACCTAACCTCACTGAACATACAATGAATCCCACATTTCTATGTAAGCCTGTTAATTTTATATCAAACTCCCTCCTCTGGTCATGTTTGTAATTCTATCGCACCCCAAGTCTTATATCAACCAACTCTTTTTCTCTCTGGGAGTGATTCAGCAAGAGTTAAAAGCTCTATGACACACTTCAACCAAGGCACACTAAAGTGAAAAGTTATCGACCTCTAATTCTCTCTATGGGATCATATTTGTAAAATCATAATGCTCATTCACCTAAATGACTATTGACTTGGTGAAATTTTTAGTGTGTTATGACATGTGGAGGGAGGTTTAGACACTGGTTCTTTTGCATTTGGCTCAAACTGCCCAAGGGTCCATTTCTAAGTTTACAGCTTCTAAATTATTCCTAGTTCTTTTCTTCCTTACATGTTCTCATCTTTTACCTCGGAATTTCAAATTCTCTAAAAGCTTCTCAATGATACATTTTTCATTTAAACAAAAGCAAAACAAGGAAGGCCTGAGGCAGTGGCCAGCTTGTGGGAGGGCAGCTATTTCTACATGTGAATCATTTACAAGTCACCCATCTGTTAAGATTTGTACTACATATATTTGATTATTATGATGTTAGGATGACAGACAAATATTTTTTATGTTGGTATTCATTTATTGATTAAACCAGAGTGCAATGACAAAACTCTTAAAGAATTCAGATTCAGTATATTAATTTCTTTTTCCTTTCCAACTATTTTTTTTAACAGTCTGACATTTTAAAAGAAAACCTACATTAAAAAAAGCATGGTATAATATTAAGCAGACCTTACTAATTATTAAGAAAATTAGACTCTGTATTCTCTTGACAGATAGTCTGACAGATAATTAACACACTGTGTAGCAGGTAACCTTACATTCTCTGAAGATGAATTCTGTCATTCCCAAAGATCAGCATTACCCCAATTTTACTTAAGTGGGTTACTCCTTACACTCTGTCTAATTTCACATGTTTCATAGATTCTTTTTTCTTGCTAAGTTTAGAATAGTCTTTGTAACATTTATTCCAATGGAGCTAGGAAGAAGCAAATACAGATTGCTTCTCTGGGGACCATTTCTATCCACACTCTTTAAATGTGATTCCGGGTAAAACTGAAGAAATTAATCCAAGACCACAGTGTGGTGTTGATATTATCAGGGAGGCAGGGTGACAGTGTGGAAAACACAGGATCTGTGAGTCACAGCTCCTGTTCCAGATCTGTCACCTCCTTTGTCCTTGGGGGGGGGGTCCCTAACTGGTGGTAACTGAGCAGTAAAGTATAACGGTTAGAAGCGTTCTCTGTGGATTTCAGACAAGCATAGGCAAGAGGATCTGCTACCTGTCAAAATTGTGGGTTCTGTAACCATAAGAAGAAGATAAGTTCGAAATGCTGTTCTGCTGTGGTGAATAAAAGAGAGAAGGTATGAAGTGCTTTTGGCAGCAGAGGAAAAGCCTCATTCATTACTCAGCCTTCCACTTCCCCAGCTGCTCTCTCCACTGGGCAAGAAACAAGAATCATAAAATAGGAAGATGAATCACTGAGTTTGAAAATACTTTGAATAATGGCAAGATTATATTGGTAAAAAGTCAATTACCTCCCAGTATGCCTACTTTGAAGAGCAGGACACTCATTTAAATACATAAAGTTTAGTACATTTGTTTAAAAAAAAATTCAGTCTTGTTATTTTGTGATAAATCAGCAGGATATCTCAATGGGGTGAACTGATAAGAATATCTTCTAAATATTATAAATTTCTTTCCAGAAGAAGTAGTTTGAGAAGCCTCAATATCCTAAATGTGATTTAACACAAAATAATAAAAGTGGCCACAAAATAATAAATTCGGTATCTTTGTAGGAAATGAAAACCTTAAAATATCCACCCTAAGTTAATTTTAGACAAATTAACTGAGACAAAAATGTGAGAATTAATTCAGAGGGAAAAAATGGAAGGAAATAATTTAAAATGATTCATAGGGAGTCTAAAGGTTATTTTTAAATACCTTATTGGATGTTCAGAGAAAAATCAGGTAGATTAGGTTAAGAAGAGCAGTACAAGATAAGGAAAACCAGCAATATTAGGAAAATTGAAAAAATTATTAATAATAGATTGTCTGAATAAATTGGAAAGAACAACATTTAATGTGTGGCAGCTCAGTTATTAGGACATGCTTCCAAACAGCATATTAACCTATATTTCAGTAATTTCCCTAAAACAATAATAATTATCAATTACTAAAACAATAATACAATTTAGTAATACAATTACTAAAACAATAATAATTTCCCTAAAACAATAATAATTATCAATAACTAATTATCAAAAGTAATTAGTAAAAGCAGGCTGTGGTGGCACACACGTGTGATCATAGTACCTGGGAAGCTGAGACAGGAGGATCACAGGTTCAAGACCAGGCTCAGCAACTTAGCAAGATTCTCAGGAAAGTAGTGAGACTTTGTTTTAAAACAAATAACAACAACAATAATCATAATCATAAAAATAATAAAGACTGGGAGTGTAACTCAAAGGTAGAATGTCTCTGGGTTCAATTCCCAGTACCACACACAAGTATTAAGTAAAAATAAAGCACCTTAAATGTGCTCTAAAACTCTGATCTAAAACATTTTGAAATGTTTCAAAGATAATTGATCAACTGCATAAACAGCGTAGCCACTTGATAATTATTATAAAGTTAGTTACTCATTGAGATAAGATATCAGATATCTCCTAACCTGACTGAACAAAAATGTTCCCAGTGATGCTTGTCAGAAACACTCCTTCTTTCCATTGTGGACTGAACCGAAACAGAACGAGGAAGGGAAAGACCCAGAAATTTGAACTTTTAGCCAAAGTCTCCCCAATTTTTGTTTGGACACCCTATCTGGTATAAAACAGATATTTAAGTATATGAAGAAGCATATAATATTTTCAATGTGGAAAATACTGATTATGTCAATGGTTCTCAATTGTGCTAATACATGAAATATCTGCAGGGTACAGTGTAAAAAGCACAGTCCTGGGATTTAGAGAGTGAAGACAATTTTGTATGCAGATCTTAAAATGACTCTTGCTTTCAAACCTCTTCCAATTCTCTCTCTGAAGGAATAACGCAAACAGAAGAGTCTAGATGATGCCTTTGAAGACTAGGTTCTCGTGAGAATCCCCCAGAGAAAGAGTACATCTAAGACTTACTATATTTGGAAATTTCCTGTAGGATTCTGCTTTAGAGATTGATAAACACTCTTAAAGGCACTGCAGAGTCTGCTGAACTCGGTAGCCCCAGGAGGACCTGATGACTCACTGGACCTAAGAGAGGAAGTACTCTTCCACCTGAGGATCAGTGATCCTTTGGGTTTAACCATTTCTAGTACTTTCAGTTGGAAGAGAGCTGTGGCTACCCCCTGTGTCTCCATAGAAAAATATTTCCAGATGCTTTATCCATTTTAGGAGATTCTAGAATGAAAAATGCTGATATCTAAGACTGTCTCAGAAACTTTGATTGGGAAGATATCAAGTAAGCCCCAATAACTCCATTTCTTAATAAGCACCGTAGCTTTTTCTGATGCAAGTTTTCTTCAGGGTAATGCTGCTGGATACTGGTATACTAGAAGAAACTTATGTAGACTCCCAAAAGCTTTTGATAAATTATATTATCACACACTATTTTAAATTAAACAACCAGTGAAGTGAAATAATGTGGAGGGATACTGTTTTATAAGGCTTGTAATATACTTTACATATGGTAAGCTATATGTTGACAAACTGGAACAGTCTTCAAGGGTTGATCTGGGGCTGAAAATTGTTGATTATTTTGTAAAGTACCTTCACATGGGAAAAGATTAGTAATGTACCCCAAGTTTCCAGTGATACTGAGCTCTCCTGGGTAGTGAGTGAAATATCAATCCAATAAATTTAATTTGGATGAAGACATCATAAGGTTGTGTGGGTGAGATGAAAGTGGCAGCTGAAGTTCAATATGGAAAAACATAAGGAAATTTGTCTAAAATAAAATCCAAATTGCTCATCATATGGTATATTTTATTCCTGTTTATTGTAACTTAGTAGCTGCATGATCTTAGGTAAATCATTCAGATGCTTAAAGACAGAGCTGGTAGTTAAGGGAGTATCTCAAAGACAGAGGACAAGAACAAAAGACACGGAGTTTGAGACTCTGGAGCAGTTTGTGATGGAGAATGAGTGAAAGCAAGGGGAGGGCCCTAAAGCTCTTTCCTGTGTTACGGGACACACATTCCCTTCACACATATTAATGTCTCAGTTCTAAAGAGAGGAGTTTGAATCTATACAGTAAACACAACAACAAAAATTACTGTAATAGTACTGGGGATTAATACAGGGACATTATACCTCTGACTATCCAGCCCTATTTTATTTTGAAATAGAATTTTGCTAAGTTACTGTCCATTGCCTCAAACCTGAGATCCTCCTGATTTGGCATCAGAAGTACTTGTGTTATAGGCATGCATTGCCATGCCTGGTTAGGAAAATAATTCTTAACTGCAATGTCCTCCACATGCCAACAAAAATGAAGTGGGGATTATTTCATAAGTACTGTGTTAATAGCTAGCATTTTTACAGTTTACTATGTAACAGATATTCTTTTAAGTGTTTTGCATGTATTCATGTATTTAATCCTGACAATACCCTATGACACAAAGCACAAATATTACACATCCCTGTGTTTGCATGAATAAACTGGGTCATGGACAGGTTAAGTGTCCTGCCCAAGATAAAGTAGGTAGTAAATCAAACCCAAGTTTGTGGCCAATTTACATTATACCAAAGAAGACAAAAGTGAGTATAATTTAAGGCTTAATAGTAATGCCACTTGCTTTATCTCACCAATGAAATAAAATAGAAGATACAGAGATAAATACTCACACTTACAGCTAGTTGATTTTTAACAAGGGAGCCAAAAACATAAGCTGGAGAAAAGACAGACTTTTCAACAAATGGTGCTGGAAAAACTGGATATCCATTTGTAGAAAAATAAAATTAGATCCCTATCTCTCACCCTGTAGTAAAGTCAACCCAACATGGGTAAAAAATGGAAAAGTTTGACCAGCACCTTTCTGTAAATTTTCCTGACTGATTGTGGAGGAGGTGGTATATATACAGTTGGTGTATATATACAGGTGGTATATATACATATATATGCAGTTTTCTGGCAACCTGTGGCTCTGGTCTGTGCTAGAGCCTAGAATACAGCAATACTTTTAACAGAGTGTTCTGGATAGAAATAATAGTCATTTCAAGTGAACTGTAGAGATGTGAAATTGAAAACCAGTGTTTTGGGTGAGAGGTAAAATGATGGTGGAATTAGAAGTGGAATTAAGAGAAGGGATGATAAGGATATCACAGATGTAACACTTAAGGGGCTTGCAGAACCTTGGGCATAAGGGATTATGAAGTTAGGAAGATGGTGACACACAGATGGACTGACTGATTTAGTGTGTAGATTGAGAAGAGATAGTGAAAGGTGCAAATGAAACATTTTGGCAGGGTAAGAAAGTGGGGTTTATTTCCATTTTTCTGCATATGGTTAACTGGTTTTGCCAACACCATTTGTTAAAGAGGCTATCTTTCTTCCAATATATGTTTTGGTCCCTTTGTCAAAAGTCAATTGGCTATAAGTGTGCAGATTAGTTTCTGAGCCATCTATTCTGCTCCATTGGTCTATGTGTCTGTTTTTGTACCAATATCATGCTGTTTTTATTACTCTGGCTTTGTAGTATAGTTTGAATTCAGGTATTGTGATGCATCCTACATAATTCTTGTTGCTAAGAACTACTTCGGCTATTCTAGGATTTTTATTCTTCCAAATGAATTTAAGGACTGATTTTTCTATGTCTGTGAGGAATGGCTTTGGTGATTTAATGGGTATCACATTGAATCTGTAGATCACCTTTTGAAGAATGGTGAAAAATTTCACAAGAGTGAAATCAAGATGGGTGAAAGACCTGGAAATCAGACCTTACAGCTACTTGAAGAGGGCATAGGTACAACACTTCAACACATAGGCACAGTTAAAAGCTTTCTCAACAAGACCCCAAAGGCACAAGAAATTCAAAGGGAGATTAATACATGTGATTGCATTAAACTGAAGAGCTTCTGTGTAGCAAAGGAAACTATCAAAAACCTCAATAGAGAGCCAACAGAATGGGAGAAAATTTTTGCCAACTACTCCTCTGATAGAGGACTAATATCTAGAATATACAGAGAACTCAAGAAGCTCACTACTAAAAAAACAAATAACCAATCAAAAAATGGACAAGTGAACTAAAAAGATACTTCAAAAAAGAAGATATATAAATGGGCAATAAATGCATGAAAAAATGTTCAACATCATTAGCAATCAGAGAGATGCAAATCAAAACTACCCTGAGATTTTACCTAATACCAATTGGAATGTCAATCATTAAAAACAACAACAATAAAAAATGCTGGCAAAAATGTGGAGAAGTGGAAACCCTAATACATTGTTCATTGGATTGAAAATTAGTGCAACCACTTTGGAAAACAGTATGAAGGATCTTCAGACGAATGAGATTGAACCTACCATATGATCCAGCAATATCACTTCTGGGTATCTACCCAAAAGAATAGAAACCAAACTATCAAACTATTGTATGCATATCTATGTTTATAGCTGCACAATTCACAATTGTCAAACTATGGAACTAGCCAAGATGTCCATCAACAGATGAATGTATCACAAAACTACGGAATATGTACACAATGAAATTTTACTTAGCTATAAAGAAGAACAAAATCATGTCATTTTCTGGAAAATGGATGGAACTGGAAACATTATGCTATGTGAAATTAGTCAGTTACAAAAAATAAAAAATTGGATGGTCTCCCTAATATGTGGAAGCTAAGGAGAACATAGGTCATAGGAAGGACTCTACATGAAGGAGAAACCTTAGATGAGCGAAGAAGGTGACCTAACTGAAGATGATGGGAGGGGGTAGAAGGAAGCACTCTTAGACACATGATGCACATTCACAAACATATGAAACTCAATCACTAAACCAAGTATGAGAAGAGAGGAGAGGGGAAGGACTGGGGTGGGAATTGGGGAAGGGTTAAATGAGTACAGTGGGCATGTATGCCTGTACCAGCTTGTACCTCACTCGATGTATAATTACAATGTACGAATAAAAAATAAACAATTTTAGAAAGCATACTACCTGGCAATACAAGAAAAGAAAATATTTTTGCTTTAAACATGGAGTACACAAAAGTCAAGAATGAAAGGCAGAGAAAATGTTGATACATGTGATTAAGAGAAAACACTTTGGTGTGGTCAAACTCAATGCCATATGGGAGACTATTAAAAGGGAATGGGATGTAGAGCATCAGAGACAGTGAGTGGAGAGTATTCTACTAAGAAAACAAAAAATATTCGGTGTGGTGATGCATGCATCTAATCCAAGTACTTTGGAGACTAAATAAGAGGATTGCAGGTTCAAAGCCAGTCTCAGTACATAGAGAGAACTTCAGCTACTTAGCAAGATCTTGTTTCAAAATTTAAAAAAAAAATGAAAGAAAGAGCTGTGGGAATATCTAGGAGGTAGAATGCCCTGGGTTTTATTCCTAGTAGGTAAATTAATTAATTAGTTAATTTAAAAAAGTTGAAAATAGAAAAAGAAGCCAGATAACATAACTGAATACACATCCACACTACTGTGCATAATCACATAAACTATGCATTCCTTATATTCTTAATATATCAATATATTCTTAACATTATTATATTAAGAATGATGTATGTGTCCACTGTTATGATGCTAATTATCAAAAAGTAACATCCCACAGGAACTTAATTCCCAAATTGTAATGACTTTTTTGGGTAGAAAACCAGGAAAAACCTAAGTTAGATATTTATCAAATGTATCTTATTTTAAGTACATATTAAATAATTCTTTAAAGTTTCTAAGACATATTTAAAGGGTTAATTAAATAATATATATAGATTTTCATGATAAAAATTCTTATTTCCATAGATTGAAGTTCAAATGATTTTTATATGTCTGTTCAAGGAAAAACTGATTTGATAGAATGACTAATTGTCAAGGATATCTCTGCAAATGAAATATTCATTTTATTCAGAAATAATCCAGTGATATCCTGATGTTTTCATTTGCTTTATATCAAGATTATAAGGTTTCCAAAGAGACAGTGACAGAATAAATAAAAGATTAATAAAAGCCAAATATGTTTCTATATTCTTGTGGAATTTCACATCAAGCTTTAATATTATGCATCTTCCTTACTATAAGATATGTATCCAAAAATAACTCTTCTCGTCACAAGCTTTCCATGTCCCCTTGAAACTATCTCAACAAAGATTAGAAAAAGAAAAAAAAGTCTTGCCAGTTCAGGGTGGGACATTTGATACCCAAAGGGCAGCATTTGGAAATGAGAATGAAAATTTAAAAAAAAAAACTGTGAATATATAATTTTATTCCAATTTCCATATTGCTTTGGATTACACAGACTAGTCAGGGAATTACGAGTGACTTTGCTATATCTCAACTGTTGATACAAAACCAGTGCTTAGAGACAAGGGAGGGCAACATGAGATATATTCTGACTGTAATTTGTCTGGGGCTAAGCAAAGAAAAGATTATCTGGGCCTGGGCCAGGGTAGCTTCTCTTAAGGACAGGGCCACCCTCCCTCTGGAGGGTCCAGAGAAGAATCAATTTCCTTGCCTTTTCTAGGCTTTCCAGCTAAATTCTTTGCAGTTTTCCCTCATGGTCCCTTTCTCCATTTTTAAGGGCATTGCTCTAGTCTCTGCTCTGTTATTGGTCATCATATCCCCTTCTTCTTCAGTCAAATCTCCCTCAGTCTCTTTTTTATAGACAGTCATGACTACATTTAGGGCTGATCCAGATATTCTTGTGTATTGTCTTCATTTCCAGATCCTTAATCCCACCTGTGACACTCCTGAATCATATAAAACAATGTTAATGATTTACAGCAATTAGATTTGGACTTCTTGAGGGCTATTATCAGCCTACCACAGTCTCTAAGGACATGTCATTTTTATGTGTTTCCATTGTTCTTAAGACCTGAATTATTCAGCAATAAACTAATGGGGTTGATTCCTGGGTTATGTAATTAGCTAATATTGTGCATAATTTCCTTGTTGATATAATTCTTGCCTTAAAAATAAACATGTTGTGTACAAATATATTTTCAGCTGATGAGTTTTCCTTAAGTTCATTAATAATAATAATAATAATAATAATAATAATAATAATAATGAATAAAGCCATCAAGAGTTCCCAACACCAAACAGTAGATCATCTATCTTTGTAGCATTCTACTTTTCCTCCACTGTGACAGCTGATGACTTCTCTCACACAGGCAAATATTTCTGTCTGCATTCTGCATCTATTCCCACTCACTGTCTCTTTACTAGTCCAATTATTCTTTTCTCCATTGCACTATCCTACTCCCGAGACTGAAAAGGCCCAGGGCATGTTTCTTTGTCTTTCTTTCATTTTTTCAAAATATGCTTTCTTTACTACTATGGAACTACTATTGCTACAGGGAAGGAGGCCAAGAGAACATTGCCTTAGGAAGTAGGTTGATCTTGAAGGGGAAGATCCTAGATGAGAGAGATGAGCACTGGAAGAGGGGTAAGAAGCCTGGTCCTATATATAGTGGATTTGGGGAATATGTGTATAGCTTTGCTGTGTATATAGATCTTCCCGAGATTGAATCCATTATCAGAACACAGTAGTCTACATCATACCTAAAAATGTAGGTTTTTTTTATAATGTTAATATAAAAGTCTTAAATTGTGTGTGTGTGTGTGTGCATGTGTGTGTTTGTGTGTGTGTGTGTGTGTGTGTGTGTGTGTGTGTTACTGGCGATTGAACCCAGAGGTGCTCCCAGCCCTGTTTTTTTGATTGGTTGAGTTTTGAAACAGGGTCTCACTAACTTGCGGAGTCTGCCCTCAAACCTGCAATCCTCCTGTCTCAGCCTCCCAAGTACTGGGATCACAGGTGCACATCATTGTGCCACGCTCAACTTCTTTTTAGTTATATTAATCTCTATACCTTTTCAATCCTTTTACTTTAATACTTGCAAAGTTTTTAAAACAGCACCTCACATGCAGTAAACATATGTTGGTTAAATAAAAATATGTTTTAAAAAAGTTGTTATAACTTGGCTAGGTACTCAAATGAGGAGAGAAAAATGGAAGTAGGAAACAACCATAGGAGACAGACCCAGGGACACCTGAGGGGAGGCCAGAATCAACAGCATCGGAAAGGGAGCAGGGACATTTGAGTGAGAGAAGAAGCAGTAGGAGTGAAAAAGTGGCAAAGAGAAATGTGGTGAAAAGGGGTGTATAATCTATTCTGCTACATTAGGTGGAGTGCAACCACCTCAGTCATTACCCTCCAAACCATTGGCAAAAATCTGTATTTCTCATAACAGTTTTGGAGTTAGATTTGCTTGTTTTTAGTTCATTAGAGTTAGACTGCTTTGGTTTTAGTTCAGTGCTATGTGAAGTATGCTTCATCAGGACACTGAAAGAGGCCAGCAGGATGCTAGGATACAGTTACAGACAGAATCTATCAGTTTTTAAGGTAATTTACTCCTTTGTATTAGATTGTAAATTACACAAGGACAGTTATAGCATTACATCCTCAGTATCTAACAAAATACCTGACCATAGTCAGTGTGCAATACATATTTGAAAATGTATGAGAAAAAATTTTCCACAGAGTGAGCAGAAGAAAATCTGAGCACATGTTGCACTTTAAACTTTTCAAAACTGTGCCATTTGATAGTAACATGCCTAATAAAGGATTTTATGGTTTGACCTTTTGTTCCCTCATGTTGAACTTCATATCATCCTATTGTCTTGTGTTTTAGTTATACTGAAGTGAAAATACATAACTTTATATTTTATATTTGTATTTGATGATTTCTCAAATGCCTTGTCTTTATCCTCCAAATGCCAAATTCATTTTGAAACTCAAAAGTAGATACACCTCCTCCGGAAAGCTCTCCCAGTCATTGGGCTAAGTGTTATTAGGATCACCACAGCAATATCCACCTATATATGAATCACAGCATTGCATTGCAAAAAGCAGTGGAACAGACAAATGAGTTATGAAACTTTGGTATATACATATAAAATAATTTTACTCATCCATAAAGAACAATACCATTATGTCATGTGCAGGGAAATGGATGAACTAGGGATTACTACACTGAGTGACGGTAGGCAGTTTCAGAAAGGGAACGATAATAAGTTTTCTCTCATATGTAGAATCTAGAACGAAACTGGGAAACAAAAGAGGCTTCAAATAGGGGAGAGATCAATAGAATAGCAGAAGAGGAATTGGGGGAAAGGTAAACAGGAGGGGAAGGAGACTTGATGAAGGAATAAGTTCAAACAAATCTTTGTACACATTTGTAAAACTTTCCATACCAATTTAAGATTATGAATGGAAGGAGGAGGAAGTGTGTCAGGCTCTAGGGTGGGGAAACATGCCAGGTGCTATGTACATGTATGTTTCTTTCACACTAAACCTCAATATGATGTATGGCTACAATGCACCAATAAAAGTTTATTTTTAAAAAATCAGTGGAAGCAACCTACTTACTGAATTAATAGATGATAGGAACTATTCATGTCCTCAACATTAGGGCATTTGGATTTATATAACTATAAAGGACTTCATTTCTATAAGCAAATGTCCTAAGACAGTGAAAGTTATTTATACCACTATCATTTGTTTCAGGTGCCTCTTGTGAGTCAGTTCAATTGTTTGGCTATCTCTGCTAGATTTTTCATCCCCCACAAATGCTACAATAACCAGGTCTCCATAGGTGCAACCGATTTCATGAGGTTGGAATAGGAGGGAAATCTGAATGTGCAGGGGCATTCATGGTCTGTGAAATCATTCTCAGGGGATGGGAGATGGCAACCCATTGATGCATGCTCCAAGGTCACCTTTCTGAGTACATTTTATCAGGATCTGTTCCTATGGGATCAAGCTCCAGCTACCTATAGAAATGGTCATCTGTATAAAGTAGCCTGATTCCTCATGGTTTTACCCAACACTTTCCTATCCCTTCCTCTTGTTCTCGGGGGCTAAATCCAAATAAAATACCTACAAGCAAATTTTTGTTTCAAGCTTTGCTTTAGGGGAACCCAAGCTAAAACAATATATGCTACAGTAGAGAGCTTATTCAGTCAAATTTTATTGTATTTGAAAGAAAAACTTTTGCCTATTCATGTATCTTTTATTTTTAGAAAAGTCTATATTATTTTTAGAGAAATGTAAAATCACAATGCTCTTCAAGCGATTTTTATAGCCAACTCTATGGTCACAGCAGATTAAACGTAATTTTTATATTCAAACCCCTGCAGAGGTGTTTGCCAGGTTTGCAGAAACACCCATTAAAATGCCTGTCTCTGCATTGAAAGGATTGTAAAACCCAGCAGGAATTCCAGCTGACTGCAATGCAATAACTGGATTCATCCACAATCATGTTCTATTTTTATTTTCAAAGCAAGCATCTAATATTTGCCACCAACTTGGGAAAACATTCAGGAATATGTCCTTATGAATATATTTTCCAATTATATGTTTTTGAAGAGAGATCAAGTAATGATATGAAAGGTTTTGAATTAAAAATGATTTGAGCCTAATTTATGTATTCCTTACAGTGATTTTGAGTTTCCAGCTTTTCACACATTTCCTTAGTATGCATTCTGTAGTCACCCAATAATCACAGTGTTTTATAATAGTAATTGTTCATTGAGAATTGTATATAAATATTAAGTCTGAGAAATTTGAGAGTTGGTGTGGTTTCCCCAAAGGGTATGTAGAATTGGTTCCCTTCTGGGGTGAATGAGAGGAGCCTGGATGATGGGAGAGTGTTGATGGTGAAGCTCTTTTTTTTCATGTGAGAATAGAGAGTTGGTTATCAGGCAGCAGGCACCCAAATGTCAGAATAGCAAGGGTTTTTCCTATGGTCCCACCATTTACATGACGAAGTTCAGCTTCATTTTGTTGAGACAAATCCATTGGTTTATATGTAGAGAGAGGAAAGGGATGTGATTTCAACATTTTACTGCAAGAGACCTCTCTCTCTCTCTACTATACACACATACATATGAGAATACTACTTTGTTCAGTGTTCTTTCTTATGTCCATCTTATTGCTATGTTGGATACTGGATACCTGATTTTCAACCCCTCCCATTGATCCTTTAAATTTGATTTAGGTTTTAGTGTTTTCTATTTCTTTAATCCTGTAACACATATCCTTATTTGTCCAGAAATATATCAATGTCTGATTTGTTAGTGATGCTCCTCCCTCCTTTGACATTCTCACTGATGATATGGATTTCTGTTTGTAGGGTCTCAGAAGGGAGATGAGCAACAAACACATGCCCTAGTCCACCAGCTGCAACTGCATGTCCATGCCCCCTCTTACTGAAGCATGTGGCTTCTTTGACACTGCACTTCATTTTTTTTCCTACTATCTCTCTACCTTTTCCCATCTTTGGTAATATTTTAATTATTTACCCTTCTCAAGTAATTTGGATTATTAAAGGTTTGATCCTAAACTCACTTCTTGTCTCACTTAATTTTCTATGTGCTTTCTTAACTTCATCAATGGTTCCATCACCACCCACATTGGATGACTCAGGTTTGCATCTGCAGTTATTCAGACTACTAATTGATCTCATACAGAAGAATTTTAGGGGACAATATCCAAAGGATATCATAATATTTTTTAATGTTATTAGTTTTATTTTATGTTATATTCAATCCTAATTTTCACTTATTTGGAAGAATATATCCAGAATAGGAAACATATCTAGAAAATGGCTTAAAAACCTGGAATAATATGGGTTATACACACAATGGAATTCTACTCAGCAATAAAGAAGAACAAACATCATTTTCAGAAAAGTTGATGGACCTGGAGAACATTAAGTTAAGCGAGATTAGCCAGTCACAGATAGTGAAAGGTCATATGTTTTTTTCTCATATGGGGAAGCTAAGGAGTAATCAGGACATATGAGGAACTTTACATAAAGGAAGACAAATCCCAGTGGAGAGGTTTATAAAGGGGGGTCTAAAGGAAAAGAAACCCCCAAGGGAAGGGGTCTAGGAGAGGGTGTAGGGGAAGAATTAGTTAAGGGAATATTTCCATTGATGTTAGTACAAATGTGAAATTATTAATGCCAATCTCAATATTATGTATGGGGAAGGAGAAGGAGGATGGAGGGAGCTGGAGGGGAAGCTCACCAAGTGTTGTGTGTGTGTCCCTATTACTCTGAATAACATTATGATGTGAGACTCAAATGCATCAATAAAAGCATATTAAATATAATATTGAGTAATAATTATATAGTAATAATTTATAAATATCTATAGAATTTTATCTTTCAGAGTTGTTAGTTTATAGGGAAGTAGAGAAGACTTGGTTGTGCACTGAAAAGAATGTCAAAGTTAAAGTGGAAGACAAAATGAGAATGTAAAGGTAGATTAGAAAACTGAAAGGAAAAAAGGGATAAAAATATTCGAATTCCATGAAGTAGGATGTTAATTATTTTGAAGATTTAATAGAATAGAGACTTAAATATATTATCAGAATTTAAAAGATAAGCAACAGAAAACTATTAAAATATATAACATAAAGGAGGAAAGAAGAAACATATGCATACTTATATGAGGGAATAAGTAGCTATTGTTTAAATTTTATTAACCAAGAATGACAGATATTTTCTAGGATTATATGAGGCTTTTGAAAATTAAGGAGATTAAAACTAAATTATTTTTCATAAATGAAAATGAGATATAAAAAATTTGGCTCCAGAGAATGAGATTTAATGGCAGGAAGAGGTAAGTAGGTTTTCTATTTGTTTGTTTCTGTGTTACCATATTGATTCAACATGGATATTGTACTTTGATTTAAAAAATAGGCATTAATAGACAACCACGCAGGAAATGATACCCTTATATGATTTACAGAAAGAAAAAATGAGAATTGTCTAACTTTTTTAGTAAAACAATTAAGACTGTTATTGAATGATGTAATCATTTAGTGCAATTTAGCAAATTTTTGCCACCTTTTTAACTAAGTAATTTATCAATTTATGCTTTACTTATCTTAAGTCTTTCTCAAACAATTTTTGAAAACCTACATTTGTAAGAGAAATGTCAAAATATTGACTGCTGCAATACATTTAATTAATTTGATTACTAAATTACTTTAATAATGCAGCATTGGTCATATGAGAAACCATGTGCAATATTCTATGAAAATCAATGTTTATGGATAGAGGGATTGGTTCTAATAGGATGAGTGATGGTATAATATTTACACTGTAATTGGCTGGTATGAGGGAGAAACAATGTAGATGAAGATGTAGTTAGATTTGAATTTTGTTAGTTGGATGATGACTTTGACAACTTACACTGTTTTTGGATGTGGTAGTGTGGGAGCAATCCAGCTGAAGGAAAGCTGAGAAGCTTCCAGATACTAGAGTAGCAGATTACATCTATAGAAATTTAGTGGAATCAAGTGGAAACATTGATAGCCCATTTGAAATTGATGACCATGAATCCATAAGGGGTACAAAGAAGTTTAAATATCAACTAAGGATTTTTCTTCAATGTTTGAGCATAGAATGTAAAGTTAAATGACACATCTGGACCATGAAATGAAAGTACAAGTGTCTGTTCCACATGGATACTGAACTTTAACTTACTAGGGAAGGTATTGTCACTTTTGCATAACTGACTTATGAATGCACTATTCTTATACTATTCTGCTGTGAAAAAGTGAAAGAAATTTGTCAACCTCAGCCACTATCTAACTATAAGCTATTATTATATACAAATGGGTAGTATAAATGCAACTAATTGTTGTTTTGCCAGCACAATAATACAATTTTCAGGTGAGAATGCTTTGAATTTTATGGAATCAATGAGAAAACTCAAATTTTATTTAAATGGCACAAAAAATCACCTCAATTATAAGATTTTAATTAGATTAATTTGAAAAATGCATTATTCTTTTTACTTTGCTTATTTCAGACTATAGATATTCTCACATAATTTTGAACTTGGTATGTAATACATGCACACTCATCGCTTGAACTGTAGTGATGGCATACATAATAGTGACTCTTAAATCTCTTTCCTATCCTAGTCTTAAAATATTGGGAATTTCTATCAAATGCCTATTGCATAGTTCCACACAGAATTCCTGTGAACACTTCACCTCATCCTATCCCAAACTAAATTCCTCATGTTCACCCACTCCACAATCTGTTCTTCCACCTGTGCTGTCTCTTGTGGTGAAGAGAAACATCACCATTCAATGAACTGTGCCAATGCCTTTCATATGCAGGTGTCCTCCTGGTTCACAGCCCTATTTTAAATTAATTATCCTGATAATTAAAATTCCTAATAATTCTATCCATTTAATATCCCAGTCATGTTTCTTCCCTCCAATGCTACTATCACTACTTTTGTTTCACCCCATATTACCTCTTGGCTAGTTTTAATAGCCTCTGAATCAATTGGCCAATCTTTATTCTTGTTTCCTAACTATTCATCCATTATATCATCTAACTGTGGGGCCTTTTTGCATGTCTCATGATCTCTGTAATGTTGAATTTCTCATCTCTAAAATGAATATTGCATTTTTATTCTACCAGGTCAGACTATAAAAAAGTATATACAGTATGCAATACTATGTATACATTTATTTATTCATAGACTTTATAGTTCCAGAAATCTCAAAGGCTTTGTAGCCTATGTGTATAAATGCATACGTGGACACACACACTAAGTGGTAAGCAAAATTCTTGTTATATAACTATATAACTAGAATATATCCTGCTGGAATGTTGCTTACCACATTCCAGCAGCATATATTCTAAACACGAGCACATAAAAGAAGAGTGCTGAAACAGATTTTTTTTCAAACTTCAAAATCAATCAGAATTTGCAAGCTCACTTCTTAATACCTTCAAAATTTTTTTCTGTTGCATGACAGAGCAGGGTGCATATCATATATCAACTGTAATCTAGCGCTTGACTTCTTCAGTGCAGCGTTCAATGTCTATAAATACAAATGAGGTGCTTAAATGTAAAGATACTTTAGATAGATGACAATGCCTATAATTACAGCATCATCACATCTGCCTGAATCACACTTAAAAGTTTAAGTTTCAACTGCTCCTATTATTGAAAAAGTAATAGTAACAATTATAATTGTACCATGAAGTATTAAAACCTGAGTATTCAATTTGAAGGAGGCTAAAATAAAAATGTAATGAAAACTGAACCCATAAAATGCTTACAATTTATACACATATGCTATATAGAGGCACTAAAGGGCCCAGAAAAGAACTGTGGAGTCTTTATTACAGTTCCTTTCAGAGTCTCTTTCCTTTCTGGAATTAGAGTAGCACTACAAAGAATATTTCTCATTTATGGATCATCACTTTCCCACATCAAAAATTTTATTCTAAGGCATGCATAATTTCAGAGTAAAAATGGTGAGTTTCTAAACGTGGCAAATGCTTTTTAATTTTGTTTGTGCTAGGTTTAAATGCTTAGGAAAACATGCATATTTCTGTGCTGTTTTCATTTGAGATGGCTGACCACTTTTATCGGGGCCATGCAACTTACCATCATTTCGCAGCGTAAGTGGTGTTGGAGGACTAAGTACTCGAGCGTTCGTCACTGTGTTTTTCACCAGACAAATATAGCTGCCAACATCTGATGTTTGCACTTTAGAAATATAAAGGTTGCCTGTTTCCTGGGAAATGAACCGCCGGCTGTCTTCCGCCACAAAGGAAGGGAACTCGTTAAATACCCAACTATAGATGATCTCTGAAAACACAAAATTCAGTTGTTGAAAGACAGACTTTTTAACAGACAAGGCTCAAATTCTGAAGCTTTTACTAAGCATTAGATATATCACAAGGCCATAGGTATTTGATCCAGTTAAACATATAATGTATTATATTGTATTCAAAAGACTATTGTGATTAATGGCTACTGGAGAATTCAAATATCTTTTAGGGATGCTTAACATTTATTTATTCATTCATTCTTTCAACTCTAATATATACTGAACATGTTTTAAGTACTCAGTATTATAATAATAGAAAATGAAAGAATGAGAAAACAATTCCTCATTCTCAAAGATGAACTTAATGGGGAAAATTAAAAACCTAAGAAACAGTGTGCAAGAAGGAAATATACACATACTATATTGTAAAGAAGCCATAGGAGAGGGCACTTGAACAATCATTTTGGTTAGTGAAGATTCCCTGCATTAGGAGACAACTGAACTACATTCATTTACTGGTTTATTCATCAAATAGTTGTTGAGGATCACTGTATGTCAGGTATTACTTCAACTAAAATAGGGGAAAGTCCATGCTCTTTGAGAATTTTCATTATAATAGGAAAAAACAAAGATGCAACAATAAAGTATATTTCAAGTGATTGATAAGGGCAGCAAAGAAAACTAAAGCATCTTAAGAGAGTTGTAGAGTGGCAGGGCTGAGAAGAACTTGTGAATTATATTACAAAAGTTCTCTCTGCCTTCTGGGTAAACAAGGGAGAGTATAAGGATAGAGTAGTGACTTGTTGAAGGAAAAACAGGAGAAATAATAATAACCACTAGCCGAGATAGAGACTTTCAAAATAGTCATGCAAGATACAAGTGGTTTGCACTAGAATGACAGTGATGGGGAGAGTGAAAAGAAGTGACTGGTTATTTTAAAAGCATAGTAAAGGAGTTGACAAATTGTTGACAGATTGATTATGAAATGTGGCAAGAAAAGTCAAAGACAAAGGTTAGGGGCACAAGAAACTGAACAATTAGAAGAGTTTATTTGCTTTATCAAAATGAGAAGACTACATAAGAGAAGGCCTCACGAGATGTGAGTGTGGTGAAGTCAAAGCTTAATTATGACAATTTAAGCTGACATGATAGCTGATATTAAAGCAGATAGACCAGGAAGAAAGTTGTACATTTAAATATGGAACCAGGCCATTTAAATCGACTTTAGAGTTACTTGTGTTATAGTTAAAAGAACAGATTTCCAGACCCCCTTTAGCCAGAGTTGTTTAGTAAGACTAGTTGAGTTTTTAAAGAATTCAAAATGAAATTCTAGTCAACAGTGAGAATGAGAAAACTTTATCTGTCTTTCTATTAGTCCTCTCATTATCCTCTTTCTTCTTTTCCACTTCTCCCTCCTCCTTCCCCTTTTCTTCTGCCATGGATTGTCAAAAATAAGCTCATAGCTGTGGTCCAACCTGGTTTCAAATGAGGAGACTGGTATTGAGTCACCCTTTCTGGATATGCAGAGAGAATTGGAGATTATCCACCCATGTGGAAAGCCAAGGTAAATGATTTCAAAATTTTCTATGTAGAGAAATTAACTTTTAACAGAATTCCTCCTAAGTTACTAATATTTTGTGTTTTGCCTTAGTTGAATGTACAGCCAACACAATGTGTTCATTGTAGGAAAATAATTAATTTTCACAAATTTGTGCCTAAGAAAGGTGATATCATAAGCCCACCCTTGAGAAAAATAAGAAACATTTTCATAGACATCATTGGAGAAAGGTACCTCTTATGCAATTAACTATTGAACACTACACATGCTGCTTCTTCTGTCCACTACTCCCCTCATGCATAAGCTATTTCTTCATATTATAGCTGAAATATATCAGTGTGCACTCACACTGTTAAACTAGACAGTAATTTCAAAGACTTCTAACAATCAATAATATAATCCTTCCAATTGTTATAATGAATACTTTATTTTTCATTCACACATAAGTCATAAACACTTAAAATTTTTGTCACTTATTTTAGATAAAAATTTATTGGGCTTCTTTTTAATATAAATTATAAATTTAATTTTTAATATAAATTAAAAAGAGAAGCCCAATAAATTCTTACTTGAAATGTGAGGGGGGAAGCAATTAAAGGCTATTCTTTGTTGAAATATTAATTATGTTACAGTGATAATATTTGTTGAATCAGTGTTTCATAAATATTTTAGAATAAGGGAAAAGTACACAAAACCAGCATTTCTCAAATTTTGCAAATAAGTGAGTATTTGGGGCTCAAAAATGCTTATGCCGTTCTTCAAATAAGTTTTCCATTTCACATAGCAAAGCATTTCATAATTCCAAGAAGGATAAAGAGTAAAAATAGCGCACAATAGAAAAGCTGACAACCTGAATTTGGATTAGATCTTCTACCAGCACCAAAAATAAAAATATTGAACTGAACTACTAAATATCTTTTATTTTAAGATCTCTGAGTACATTCATCTATAAGATTTTCATTATTGATTAATATTTATCTAATATTCCTTCCAAATGTTACTTTCAGAAGAAATAAGCATATAATTATTTTTTGTATGATGTCACAGTTTGGGGATTGTAAAACAATTCAGAATGTCAGTAAAACCTATCTCTAGTGTTAATACAGTCTTTAGCTCCATATACCAATTTTTGCTATACCAACTATATCTGGCCCTTAAAAGTAATTTAATATGCACTGATATGTTGTAAAAATTTGCTGTTATTAATCATATAGTAAATATAAATTCCAATTTTCAATTATAATCTTCTCTTTTTTTTTTTTTTTTTTGCTTTTTTTTTGCTGTACTGGGGATTGAACTTAGGGGCATTCTACCTCCGAGCTATATCCCCAGCTCTACTTTTTTTTTATTCTTTATCTTGAAACCGAGTCTCACTAAATTGCGGAGTGCCTCACTAGGTAGCTAAGGCTGGCCGAAAACCCGGATCCTCCTGGTCTCAGCCTCCAGAATGAATGCTGGGATTACAAGCGTGCGCCACCACACCCGGCTAATCTTCTCATTTTAAAGGTTCTGTTTTTTTGAACTTGAGAGCGAGGGAGGATGAGGGGGAAGGGGGCAGATGAGAAATGTGAATGTGTGCACATTTGTCTTTATCAATTTGTACCTAACAAAGATGTATACATACAAAGCATGAATTATTACAATAAAAAAGGTTCTTTTAACAGTATGTTTAACTAAAGCAATTAAAAGTATTTTAGAAGTTTTTGGTATGATCCTTCAGGTTTTTTTTTGCAATGACTACTTTTGAGATGTATTGCATATCCCTCAAAAATCGTTTTGCATTTTCTCTTACCCAACTGGAATACATCCACTAAAGATACATTTATACTTTAAATTTCACTGCTGTATTTTAATACTATGTGGTATTATACATTTGGTCTACAAACCCATGTACTATGAAGGGTTTTTGGTTTCTCGTGGGAGAATTTTTTGACTTCCATCTCAGTGAGAGTCATAGAGTAGCTTGCTGTAGACATTGCTATTTAAACTTTTACACTTCAAGACTCGTCATTTGCCCTGCCAGGCAAATGACATTTGCCTTGAGATCTTTCATTCCCAAGCATCTAGACTTTCAGGTCTATTTCCATGACAGAAGAACAATCTGCCTTGCTCCAACTTGTCCTCAGGATTAACACAAGAAAGTGTTGAGCTGTTAAGTTTAGCGCAAGTCTGTTTCTATACTTGAGTAATAAAATTTGGCCCAAAGTTGCCTCTTTCTGCAGCAAACTGCATCCTAACTTGGAATGTAAACATATTGTAATCTAATTTAAGATTATATTCTTATAACAGCTGGCTGAGTTTCAGCCAGAGATGTTAAGCCTTGGCTGAAGACAGGCTGCCAGATAATTACACCATGTACGTATTAGGCGAAAGGTCTCATCACAAAATTCCCATGTAAGGGAATCAAGTTGCTTCTGTGTGCCCTTGTCACTTCCTTTTCTCTAGATATAAATATAAACTACACAAATGGTGGGGTGGGGAATTCTGAATCAACTTAAATTAGGAATGATATCTGATTCTGAAACTTTTCACTTGCTCAAATAAACTTTGTTAAATTTT
>PVLC010022411.1:13524-26992 GCA_004027655.1 Graphiurus murinus
AAAAAAAAAAAAAAAAAAAAGAAAAGAAAAGAAATGAATGTGAGCCGGGCATGGTGGTACATGCTTGTAATCCCAGCATTCGGGAGGTTGAGACCGGAGGATCCGAGTTCGAGGCCAGCCTCAGCTACCTAGTGAGGCACTCTGCAACTTAGTGAGACCCGGTTTCAAAGTAAAGAATAAAAAAAATAGGGCTGGGATGTAGCTCGGAGGTAGAACGCCCCTGAGGTCAATCCCCAGTACCGCAAGAAAAAAAAAAAAAAAAAAAAAAGAAATGAATGTGAATGGCCTCCAAGGCATGAAAAAAGTGAAAAAAGTCAGGTGCAGAACAGTCTCTATTACAGCTACAATTCGTACACTGTATCTCTTTATGTAATGGTAGAGGGGTGATACATTTGCATGCTTGCTTATCTGTGCTTAACACAGCTCTGGGAGGAGGCAGAAGAAAGGCAATGTTGTGCTTCTGGAGGGACAACTGGGTGCTCGTGCAGAGAGGTGGAAAGGTGTGTGGCGTTAGGATTTTGAATTATGCCAATGTATTACTTTTTTTTTTTTTTCTATACTGGGGATTGAACCCAGGGGCATTCTACCTCAAAGCTGCACCCCCAGCCCTATTTTTTAATTTATTTAATTTTTATTATTTTTATTTTTTGCGGTACTGGGGATTGAACTAAGGAGAATTCTACCTTCGAGCTATACCCCCAGCCCTATCTTTTTATTTTATTTTATTTTATTTTTTGGCGGTACTGGGGATTGAACTCAGGGGCATTCTACCTCCAAGCTGCACCCCCAGCCTATTTTTTAATTTATTTAATTTTTATTATTTTTATTTTTTGCGGTACTGGGGATTGAACTAAGGAGCATTCTACCTTCGAGCTATACCCCCAGCCCTATCTTTTTATTTTATTTTATTTTATTTTTTGGCGGTACTGGAGATTGAACTCAGGGGCACTCTACCTCCGAGCTACACCCCCAGCCCTATATTTTATTCTTTATTTTGAAATTGAGTCTCACTAAGTTGCGAAGTGCCTCACTAGGTAGCTGAGGCTGGCCGTGAACCCAGATCCTCTGGTCTCAGCCTCCCGAATGCTGGGATTACAAGCATGCGCCACCACACCCAGCTTATTCTTTATTTTTGAAACAGGGCTCACTAAGTTGCAGAGAGCCTCACTAGGTAGCTTAGGCTGGCAGCGAACCCGGATTCTCTAGTCTCAGCCTCCTAAGTACTGGGATTACAAGCATATGCCACCACACTCAGCCAGCTCTGTATTACTTAAAAAAAATGGCAGGATGCCCCTTATAATCCCAGCATTTGGGAGGCTGAGACCGGAGGATCCAGGTTCTCGGCCAGCCTCAGCTACCTAGTGAGGCACTCTGCAACTTAGTGAGACTCGGTTTCAAAATAAAGAATAAAAAATAGGGCTGGGGGTGTAGCTCGGAGGTAGAATGCCCCTGAGTTCAATCCCCAGTACCGCAAAAAAAAAAAAAAAAAAAAATGGCAGGATGCACGCTTGTAATCCTAGTACTTGGGAGGCTGAGACAGGAGGATCACAGGTTCGAGGATAGCCTCAGCAAGTAGTGAGACTCTTTATCAACCTAGTGAGACCCTGTTTCCAAGTAAGAAAAAATAAATAAAAATAGGGTAGGGATGTAGCTCAAAGGTAGAATGCCTTTAGGTTCAATCCCCAGTACCACCAAAAAAAAAAAAAAAAGACCACCAGAGTCAGACTGGAGGTGTAGCTCAGGGGAAGAACACTAAGCATTCATGGGGCCTGGGTTCCATCCCCAGCACCACAAAAAGAACACCAGGGGCCCAGAGACTTGGTCTTCAAACCTCTCTCTGCCTCATACTACCTGTGGGATTCTGGGCATGTGACTTAACTTCTCTTAGCTCAGGTCCCCCATGTGGAAAATGGGGGTGAAGGTGGTCAAGCCCCTCTCCATGAGACACTGAGAGTGGGAATGCTGGGGCCGGTGAGCCTGGCTGATACGACATGTAAAGCCCCTGGCGGGCCGGGCGTGGTGGCGCACGCTTGTAATCCCAGCATTTGGGAGGCTGAAATCGGAAGATCTGGGTTCGTGGCCAGCCTCAGCTACCTAGTGAGGCAGTCTGCAACTTAGTGAGACCCTGTTTCCAAATAAAAAATAGGGCTAGGGTATAGCTTGGAGGTAGAACGCCCCTGAGTTCAATCCCCAGTACCGCAAAAAAAAAAAAAAAAAAAAAAGCACGCATGGTGGGGTCGCAGTAATCCTCTAACTGATCTGTGCCCCAGGGGTGGAGCTCGACAGGGACAGGGCACAAGTGCTTTTGGGTGGGGATGTGGGCCTGAGTGTGAGGAGAACACGCAGAGTGTCCCTTCCGTGGGGTAACTCAGCGGGCGGGCTCAGCAGAATGGCAGGCGACTGTCTGCAGGAAGGCAGGGGCTGCCTCAGCCATGGCTCCAAGGCCGAGTTTATAAAAATAGCCCCGAAAGTCTCCTAACACCTCGAGTGAGATAGTTGCACCCATCGTTCTGCTGATGCTAGGCGGCGGGGCCAGCTTCTGGTTCTGGCCCTCAGGGAGCTCCAGGATGCTCCAGAGGGGGCAGGAGAAGGACCCCTTGAGAGCTGGTCCTGGGCTCTGGGACGATGACTCCGTGCAAGAGCTGGCCCTTGTCACATGGGAAGGACTGACAGGTGGGGAAGAAAGGTGTTTGCATCCAGGGGCCACACCCCCTGGCCTTGTGCCACTGAGCAAGGTCATGAGCCTGGCCTCCACTTCTGCATCCTAAACCACTGGTCAGAAACTTGAAAACATTCTACTGTGGAAGCAGAAGGAGAAACCAAGGTCCAGGGAGGTCCAGCGTCTGCCTGCCTGAGGTCACATAGCAAGTCACTGGCAAGTGAAACCCTCAAGGGTCCCAGCCCAGGCTTGTAATCCCAGGACTTGGGAGGCTGAGACAGGATGATCCGGGTTCGAAGCCAGCCTCAGCTGCTTAGTGAGGCTCTCCACAACTTAGTGAGACTGTGTTTCAAACTAAAGAATAAAAAATAGGGTTAGGAGTATAGCTCGGATGTAGAATATCTCTGAGTTCAATCCCCAGTACCACAAAAAAAAAAAAAAAAAAAAAAAAGAAAGCATTAGCTTAATACAAATAACCAGGTATCACTAATTATTAAGTATTATTTATTACTTCTAGGCTTGCTAGCAGTAATAAATTTATTATAGTAATAATAATAACCTGTTATCATTTACTGTTGTTAGGCTAATCTTGACTTAGGGCTCTGGCTCATATTTTTTTTCCTGTATTGGGGACAAAGCCCAGGTGCACTCTATCATTGATGACATCGTCAGCCCTTTTAATATCTTATTTATTTATTCTTTGTGTGTAGTACTAGGGATTAAATGCAGAGGCATACTACCTCAGAGCTACACCTCCAGCCCTTTACTTTTTTTTTTGCAGTACTGAAGATTGAACGAAGGGCATTCTACCTCCGAGCTATACTCCCAGCTCTGCTTTATTCCTTATTTTGAAACAGCATCTCACTAAGTTGCTTAGTGAAGCTAGAGCCTCACTAAGTTTCTGAGGCTGGCCACGAACCTGCGATCCTTGTGTCTCAACCTCCCAAGTACTGGGATTATAGGCATGTGCCAACATGCCTGGTTCATTCATCTCTTTTTTTTTTTTTTTTGGTGGAGGTACTGGGGATTGAATGCAGGGGCATCCTACCTCCAAGCTACATCGCCAGCCCTATTTTTTATTCTTTTTTTTTTTTTTTTGCGGTACTGGAGATTGAACTCAGGGGCATTCTACCTCCGAGCTATACCCCCAGCCCTATTTTTTATTCTTTATTTTGAAACCGAGTCTCACTAAGTTGCGGAGTGCCTCACTAGGTAGCTGAGGCTGGCCGCAAACCCGGATCCTCCGGTCTCAGCCTCCCGAATGCTGGGATTACAAGCGTGCGCCACCACGCCCGGCTCCTATTTTTTATTCTTTATTTTGAAACAAGGTCTCACTAAGTTGCAGAGGGCCTCACTAAGTAGCTGAGGCTGGCCGAGAACCTGTGATCCTCCCGTCTCAGCCTCCCATGCACTGGGATTACAAGCATGCGCCATCACGCCCGGCTTCATTCATCTCTTAATAGTGTAAATTTCTTGGGATGTATGTCTAAGTATCTCTGTGGGACTTGAAAACACATTAGCAACAAAAGCTTTTATACGTGGCTTTTCTTACTAGCCTAAGGTATCTTCCTGGCCATACACACACACACACACATACATATATATATATTTTTTCTTTTCTTTTGGTGGTGGTGATGGTGGTGCTGGGGATAGAACCCAGGGCCTCATGTGTGTTAGGTACATGCTCTACTACTGAACTACTTCTCCAGCCCACTTCTAGTTGGGAGCGCTAATTGCTGCTTCTCCTCTTTCTCTGCTCCTAATCACCCTCCCCCACCCCCACAACACATACACACACTATCCCAATCCATAGACAGAAGCAAAAACAAGAAAAGAAGGAAAGCAAGATCCAAATCCTGTAGTTGCTGCTCTCACCAGAAGTATGAACCTTTTAATTTTCTTTTCCCTGAGCAGAAAGAGATTTCTCTTGATTGGTTGGCCTTTCCCTAGTTATTACTTTATCTTCTTTTTTGGAAGGAAATTGCTTCTCTCTTCTCCCCCCATCCCTCCTGACCAATTACTTAGCTGGGCGCACTGTAAAATAAAGTTTACATTAAATCGTTTCCATGGCAACCTCACACCCTGCACCTCTGGCTTTAAAGCAATCATATCCCTTTCTCCAGTTGCAAATTTTAAGCTTGTCAAGAAAGAAACTTTTCTTTCAACTATGCAGACAGAACATAACAAGATTTGCAGATATAAAATGGTTGTACAAGACAGGGGTCCCCTGATAGAAAGTGTAAGATGAATTTCTGGAAAAAAAAAATCCTCTGTAAATCAGCGATTCACATTGTGCTAAAGCCATTCTAAGTGTGCAGAAGAAGGCCTGTTGAATTGTAAACATCGGGGAGAGCTCTAATTTTTGGAGCACCACCCACTGTGTGCTAGACACCGGCCTAAGCACTTTACATCCACAAATCACCTCATTCCCTTTCACCCTGCTTGCGTCCTGCAGAGATTTTTGCCCACAGGTTGTCATTAGAGCCATTGGGCATCTGCTCCCAGGGAAAATGTATCAGCCCCCAAATTAACTACTTGGAATTTCAGCGTGCTTACGTGCACCTCCTCCTGACAAGAATGGCTGCCATTTGCGGTGTTCTCACCGGCAGCAGGTCTGGTTACATCATCTGTTAACTACTAGAGAGAGCCTAGGAGGCCGCAGTATCCCCCTTAAATGGTTGGGAAAACCGAGGTCAGGGAGGGAAAGCAACTTGTCCACACAGCTAGGAAGTCGCACAGTTGGAATCTGAACCCAGGTGGGTCTACTTCCTGTTTTAGTACATTCACACTGCTATAACAAAATAGCTGGGGCCGAGTAGGTTACAAACAACAGAAACGTATTCTCACAGTTCTGGAGGTGGGGAAGCCCAAGATCAGGCCACCGGTGGATTCTGCTGTGTCCTCACCTCTTGGGCCTCTTTTTTTTCTTTCTTTCTTTTTCTTTACTGGGGATTGAACCCAGCTTCTCAAACGTGCTAGGCAAGTGCTCTGCCTCTGAGCTGCAGTCTGGCCCAGGAGGAAGCTTTTAAACTGAGGTTTGGAGGGTGAGTAGGAAGTCACCAGGTGGAAAGGCTGACGAGAAAGCAGGAGGCACAGGAGCATTCGGCTGTTGAGAGCCAACAAGCCCGGCCCTGCACCGAGGGGAGGGGCGTCTGCCTCTGCCCTCCCCACCTCCCATGCTGTGATCAGTCGGTCGCCAGCCCCTGTGCCCGGCCTCCTCAGGGGATTGAACTCAGGGGCATTCTACCTCCAAGCTACACCCCCAGCCCTATTTTATTCTTCATTTTGAAACCAGGTCTCACTAAGTTGTGGAGTGCCTCACTAGGTAGCTGAGGCTGGTCTTGAACCCGGATCCTCTGGTCTCAGCCTCCCAAATGCTGAGATTACAAGCGTGCACCACCACGCCCAGCTTCCTCAGCCCTTTCACACACACACCTGGAATGATATTGTCTTCCTGGCCTCCCTGGAGGGTAGCATTTCTAGGAGCAGGGCGACAAGGGGACATGGCTTTGGGGCTGCTGTGGTCTGAATGAGGGTCCTGCCCCCAGGGCCCACCCACTATTGGGGAGATGTGTAAATTACAAATTAGGTAATCACAATAATGGCTGTTTTTTTTTGTTTTTCTTTTCTTTTTTTGTGGTACTGGGGTTTGAATCCAGGGGCATTCTGTCTCCAAACTACATCCCCAGCCCCATTTTATTTTATTTTTCTTTTGTGGTACTGGGGATTGAACTGAGGGGTGTTCTACCTTCGAGCTATACCCCCAGCCCTATTTTGTATTCTTTATTTTGAAACCAGGTCTCACTCAGTTGCGGAGTGCCTCACTAGGTAGCTGAGTCTGGCCAAGAACCCGGATACTCTGGTCTCAGCCTCCCAAATGCTCGGATTACAAGCGTGCGCCACCACGCCCGGCTTATTTTGTTTTTAACATAGCGTCTCACTAGGTTGCTGAGGGTCTCACTAAGTTGCTGAGACTGTCCTCGATCCTGTGATCCTGTACTGGGATTACAGTACTGGGTTTGCAGGCGTGTGCCTCCATGTCTGCCCTTGGCTACATTTTTTTCCTACTGGAGATTGAACTCAGAGGCAGGCTACCCTTAGCTACACTTACAGCCTTTTTATTTTTATTTTTTAGTACTAGGGATTGAACACAGGTGGCTTCTACTTCTGGACTGCACCCCAGCCCTTTTTATTTTTTGTTTTGAAACAGGGTCTTGCTAAATTACTAAGGCTGGCCTTCTGTCTCAGCTTCCCAAGTGCTAGGATTACAGGCATGCGCCACCATGCCCAGCCATCCCAGACTTTTTTATTTTGAAACAGGGCCTTGCTAAGTTGCTGACAGTTTCACTAAGTTGCTGAGGCTGGTCTTGAACCTGAGATCCTCTTGTCTCAGCCTCCTGAGTCCTGGAATTACAGGCGTGTGTCACCACAACCGGCTGGTAGTTGCAATAATGGGAATGAGGACCAAATGCCCCCAAAGACCAATAGCATGAGCTGACCTTTGCCGAGCACTCAGGATGTCCAGGAGCTGAGCTAAGCGTTTTATTATCACACCGACACCTCACAGTGACCCATGAGACGCCCATCTTGCAGATGAGCAAAGCAAAGTGCAGAGAACTGGAGCATCCGCCACAGGTTTCCCAGCTCTTAAGTAGCTGAGCCACATTTGCTGGACTAAAATCTCTGAAAAGTCAAGGAAGCTTCACGGAGGAGGCAGTTTTTATTTTTGGCGGTGCCAGGGATCAAACCCAAGACCTTGCCTGGAACTCTCTTCTGGATCTCTAGCCCTCAAGCCAGCAAACACTTGTGGGCTGAATGTAGATGGTCGTCTGGGACCATCTCTTAGGACACTGGGCTCCTGGAATCTGTGGCCTGGAAGGAGTGGGGTGCTGGGTTTCCTGAGTTTATGTAAACAGCTCTGACAAGCCAGGTGGCACAGGCCTGTAATCCCAGTACTTGGGAGGCTGAGACAGGAGGATTGCAGGTTTGAGGCCAGCCTCAACAATTTAGCAAGGCTCTCAGCAACTTAATGAGACCCTGTTTTCAAATTAAAAAAATAAAAATAAAATAGAACTGAGGGTATAGTTCAGAGGTAGAATGCCCCTAGGTTTAATCTCCAGTACCAAACAAACAAAAAAAATAGATGGATAGAACAGCCAGCCCTCAGCTGGGCCTGGGTGATCTGCAGCAGGAAGGACCACCACCTCGGGGCTGGGATAGGATGGTATATGACCCTGGGAGTGGGAAGATAGAAACAGTTATGCCCAGTGGAGCCGAGGCCGGGCCACTTGAACAGCCTTGCAGTGTTTCAAAAGCAATCAAAATCAAGTCAATTTGTAGAAGAACATATTTTTAGCAGAGCATGTAAAAATAAATATCCAGGTATGGTGGGCGTGTGCCTGTAATCCCAGCCCTTGGGAGACTGAGACAGGAGGACTGCAGGTTTAAGAACAGCCTCAGCAACTTAGTGAGACACTCAGTGCCCTAGCAAAACCCTATTTTAAAATTAATAAAATAAAAGCTGGGTGTGGTGGCGCACGCTTATAATCCTAGCATTCAGGAGGCTGAGACCGGAGGATCTGGGTTCATGGCCAGCCTCAGCTACCTAGTGAGGCACTCCACAACTTAGTGAGACTCGGTTTCAAAATAAAGAATGCCCCTGAGTTCAATCCCCAGTACCGAAAAAAAAAAAAAAAAAAAAAAAAATTAATAAAATAAAAAGGCTGGGGGTATAATTCATAGGTAGGATGCCCCTGGGTTCAATCCCCAGTACCATGTATACACACGCACACACACACACACACACACACACACACACACAATAAAAATAAGAAATAAAGCTAGGTATAGTGACACACACTTGTAATTCTGGTACTTGGAAGGCTGAGACAGGAGGATCACAGGTTTGAGGCCAGCCTCTGCAACTTAGCAAGGCCCTCCTCAACCTAGTGAGACCCTGTTTCAAAATAAAAAAAATAAAACAGGGCAGGGAATGTAGCTCAGAGGTAGAATGCCCTTAGGTTCAATCCCTAGTACTGAAAAAAAAAAAAAGTGGGGGGGAGAGCAGTTGGGGGTGTAGCTCAGAGGTAGAATGCTCCTTGGTTCAATTCCCAGTACCAAAAAAGAAAAAAAAAAGTCCCACACCCACCAGTTGTCAGGTTGCCCGCTGCTGGCCCTACCCTGGGAGCTCAGCTCAGCTCAGCTCGGGAAAGGCTTTCTATTTTTTTTTTTTTTTGCGGTACTGGGGATTGAACTCAGGGGCATTCTACCTCCGAGCTATACCCCCAGTCCTATTTTTTATTCTTTATTTTGAAACCGAGTCTCACTAAGTTGCGGAATGCCTCACTAGGTAGCTGAGGCTGGCCGCGAACCCGGATTCTCCGGTCTCAGCCTCCCGAATGCTGGGATTACAAGCGTGTGCCACCATGCCCGGCTGGGAAAGGCTTTCTAGAACAGATACTGTATGCAGACTGAGAGTGGAGAAAGGAGACCCGGGGGGCGAGAAGGGCCTGAGCAAGACCACGCAGGCCAGCGTGAGGCTCAGAGAAGAGCAGGGCAGCTCCAGGCCCTGCAGACGCCCAGTGTGCAGCCAGTCAGACCCGGAACTCTGGTCTCCTGCCCCAGCGCCAAGGCTGCCTGCGGGGATTTGCAGGAGCAGCAACAGCAACAAGCCAGAGCCCAAGTATTGCAGAGCCACTGCGGAGCCTGTGGGACGCTGCAGCTAGGAGCGGCTGTTCAGACTCACGGGAAGGAGCCCGGGCAGCAAGGGCCACCAAGGGGCGTTCCACACGAAGGCCGACTTGCCTGGCAGTCAGTGCTCCTCTCTCACCTCCATCAGTTTCTCTTTCCCCCTGGTCTCCTCCTGCAGTAGGTTGAAAACGGTCCCTCTGTCCTAATTCCCAGAACCTGAGAGTGTTAGCTGTCAAAGGGACTTTGCAGATTTATTAGGTGTGAAGTTTTGAGCCTGAGAAGATTATCCTCCTTTATCCCAATGGGCAATCACAAGTGACACAGAAAGGCAGAGGCAGGCTCAGCGGGGGAGAGGTGATGTGAGATGGAGTGGGGTGGGGGCAGCCAGGGCGGCAGGGGCTGGAACAGGCCGCAGCCGACTTGCCTCCGAGCCTCCCAGGCGGCCAACGCCTGGCCCACCTTGGGCTAAGACTTACAGCCTCTAGAATGGTGAGAAAAGACATTCTTGTGGTTGTAAGCCACTGTTTGTAATTCATGACCGTAGTCGTAGAAAACACACAGCTCCCTGGCCAGCATCTCTTTTCTTGGTCTCTCTCCTCTGATAAGGGGGGAGGAGATGCAGAGAGGGAGAGGGGGCTTTTTTTTTTTTTTTTTTGGCACTGGGGATGAAACCCAGGGGCATTCTACTTCTGAGCTATATCTCCGGCCCTATTTTTTATTCTTTATTTTGAAACAGGGTCTCACTAAGTTGCAGAGTGCCCCACTAGGTAGCTGAGGCTGGCCGCAAACCTGGATCCTCCGGTCTCAGCCTCCCAAATGCTGGGATTACAAGCATGCCCCACCATGCCGGGCTCCGGCAGTATTTTTTAATTCTTTTTTTTTTTTAACAGTCCTACTAAGTTGCAGAGGACCTCACTAAGTAGCTGAGGCTGGCCATGAACCTGTGATCCTCCTGTCTCAGCCCCCCAAGTACTGGGATTATAAGCTTGTGCCACCACGCCCGTCTGCAGGGGATTTTCTGGTTTAAGCACCTAGGCTCTCCACCCTGGAGGCCCCTGTCCTCCTTGGAGTCAGAAGCAGCTGGACCACCTCAAGGTCCTTCTTTGGCTCTTTATCAAGCCCTCAGCTCCTCCTCCCGTTGCCACATCTGACCTGGCCACAGTCTAGGAAACCATGTAACCTCTCATTCACCAATGGAATGTGGGCCAGGGAGGTGCTATGACCAGCCTGAGGTCACACTGTGAATTAGCCTCACGGCAAAGGCCTGAGAGTTCTTCCAGCCTGCCAGGACTTCTAGTTTCTACTTCTGGTCTCCCCAGTGGCTCCCCACACCGTGCTGAGCGCACAGCAGCCCTTTGGTAACTCACCTAGGGAGGCAATGCAGGACACTAGGGAGCCGCACCAGCTTTGACAACCCCGCGTGAACCACCATCAGCGTCCTGGCTGTGCAGCCTACAGCGAGTCTCTCACCTACCCATGCCTCAGTTTCATCATCCACAAAACGGGAATAATAGCAGCACATTCAGAACTATCCTGCACTTGTAATCCCAGCATTTGGGAGGCTGAGACCGGAGGATCCAGGTTGGTGGACAGCCTCAGCTACCTAGTGAGGGACTCTGCAACTTAGTGAACCCCTGTTTCAAAATAAAGAATAAAAAATAGAGCTGAGGGTATAGCTTGGAGATAGAATGCACCTGAGTTCAATCCCCAGTACCGCAAAAAAAAAAAAAAAAAAAGAACTATCCTGCAAGACAGTAGACTACAGGTATTAAGAGCACCGACCCTGGGGCCAGACTGTTTGGTTGGGTTCCCAGGCTCCCACCGAGCATTAGCTATTTTGTGTGTGTGGAAGGTGGTACAGGAGATTCTACCTCCAAGCTACACCCCCAGCCTACTTTATTGTCTTTATTTTGAAACAGGATCTCACTAAATTGCTGAGGGCCTCTCTAAATTGCTGAGGCTGGCCTTGAACCTGCCATCCTCCTGTCTCAGCCTCCCAAGTACTGGGATTACAGGGGTGTGCCACTACACCCGGCTTTACATTAGCTATTTGATTAGGCAACTATGCCTTAGTTTCTCCATCTGTATTGGGGTAAGGGGTGATAACAGTACGTACCTAAGAGTAGTGAGGACTGAGATATTTTATATCATATGCTTGGGAAGGAGCCTGGCAATATTAAGTTCTCAATAAACAATTCATCATTAGATGGTATGACCAGAGGGCTACCAGGAGCACTACCTCACCACAGGCGCGCTGTGCCTGCAGACCACAAGAGCCCTATAAATGGCACATGTCAATCTCTGCTGTTGGTTCTTGCTGCCGGGCTGCAGAGGCTGGGTCTCCATCCCAGGTCCCACAGGCTCCCTGGCCAGGCGGCTGCTCCCCTACACCTGGGGGCCCCTCACTTCACTCCCCAAAAGCCCAACTTTCTAGAGGAGCTTCTGAGGCCTGGGATAGAGTTAGCTCCTGTCATCCTCCCCAAACACAGTTACTGGTTGTCAGCTGCTCACCAGCAATTAAGCTTCCATTTCAGACGTCAAGACAGAAACACATTTGCTGCAGAATGGGGAGGCGTTCACAGGGCTGTCAGACTGCAGCTCTTCATGCTCTTTTCGGTTTGGAAAAGACTTCCACAGGCTCATGCACTCTTAAAAGCCAGGAAGGACCTGGAGGGGCCCATTTTACAAGAGTAGAAACTGAGGTCCAGGAGGGCAGGGGCTGAGACCAGCGAGACCTGTGTGGCATGTGTTTATTAAGGGTTTTTTGTTGTTGTTTTATTATTGTTGTTGTTTTCAGCTTAAAATTTTTCAACAGGGGAGTCGGGCGTGGTGGTGCACGCTTGTAATCCCAGCATTTGGGAGGCTGAGATTGGAGGATCCCGGTTCGAGGCCAGCCTCTGCTGCTTAGTGAGGCCCTCTGCAACTTAGTGAGACCCTGATTCAAAATAAAGAATAAAAAATAGGGCTGGGGCTGTAGCCCAGAGGTAGAATGACCCCAGGTTCCATCCCCAGTACCGTAAAAAAAAAAAAAAAAAAAAAATTCAACAGGGCATGGTGGTATACACTTGTAATCATAGTACTTGGGAGGCTAAGACAGGAGGATTGCAGGTTCAAGGCCAGCCTCAGCAATTTAGTGAGGCCTTCAGAAACTGAGTGTGACTCTGTTTCAAAATAAAAAACATAAAATAAGGCTGGGGAGTTTAGCTCAGAGATAAAATGTTCCTGAGTTCAATCCCCAGTAACACACACACACACACAATTACAAAGTACACCTGATGTGGTAATGCACACCTATAATCCCAGTAATGGGAGGTTAAAACAGGGGGATTGTAGATTCAACAATTTAGGGAGGTCCTCACCAACTTAGTGAGATATTGTTTCAAAATAAAAAATAAAAAGGACTGGGAGTGCAGTTCAGAGGTAGACTGCCCCAGGGTTCAATTCCCAGTACCTCGGGAAAAATTGCAAAATACACCAGTCACACAAAACAAGTATATGTAAATATATTTTACTGTTCAGAGAATGCTAATGAAACCATTGAACCTGCCATCCAGGGAGACGATGAAGAATTAGTACCAGGCCAGGAGAGGTGGTAGGAGGCTGAGACAAAAGAATTGCAGTTCAAGACCAGTCTCAGAAACTTAGCAAGACACTCAGCAACCTAATGAGACCCTGTTTCAAAACAAGGAGAGCCGGGCATGGTGGCGCACGCTTGTAATCCCAGCATTTGGGAGGCTGAGACGGGAGGATCCGGGTTCGTGGCCAGCCTCAGCTATCTAGAGAGGCACTCTGCAACTTAGTGAGACTCGGTTTCAAAATAAAGAATAAAAAATAGGGCTGGGGGTAATCCCAGCATTTGGGAGGCTGAGACCAGAGGATCCGGGTTTGTGGCCAGCCTCAGCTACCTAGTGAGGCACTCTGCAACTTAGTGAAACTCTGTTTCAAAATAAAGAGTAAAGAATAGAGCCGGGCGTGGTGGCGCACGCTTGTAATCCCAGCATTCGGGAGGCTGAGACCGGAGGATCCGGGTTCGCGGCCAGCCTCAGCTACCTAAGTGAGGCACTCCGCAACTTAGTGAGACCCGGTTTCAAAATAAGGAATAAAAAATAGGGCTGGGGG
>PVLC010022412.1:0-26931 GCA_004027655.1 Graphiurus murinus
ATAACTCAAGTACATGTTTTAAAATATTAAATTCATCTTGAAATGTTGTATATTTCTTTTAGTTTCATGTTTGTTTTGTTAGAAGGTAGTTTTCATCAGCAGGATTCCTTGTCAGAATAGCATATTACTCATTTGATATTGATGTGATCAAATTTTTTTAATTGTAGTAATTCGTGCAATATAGCATACATCTTTGTTAAGTACAAGTTGTTAACAACATGTTTGCACACAATTCTCATTTGACCCCTTCCCCCATTCCCACCCCGCTCCCTCGCCCTCCCTCCCCCTCAGGTTCAGTTCATTGAGTAACCTTGATATGATTGTGTAAGTACATCATGTGTCTTTGGGTGTCCCTCTGCCCCATGCATCCACTACAATTAAATCAACTTCTTTGCTTATCGAGGATCTCTCCTTTTCCATCTGGAGACCCTCCTATGACCCATCTTCTCCCTAGCATCCGCATATTAGGGAGAACATATGCTTCTTTACTCTTTGTGACTGGCTAATCTCACTTAACAGAATATTTTCCAGTTGCATCCATTTCCCTGCAAAGAACATGATTTTGTTCTTCTTTATGGCTGAGTAAAATTCCATTGTGTACATATCCCATAGTTTTGTAATCCATTCATCTGTGGATGGACATCTTGGCTGCTTCCATAGTTTGTCTATTGTGAATTGTGCAGCTATAAACATAGATACACATGCATGGGTCTGATAGTTTGGTTTCCATTCTTTTGGGTATATACCCAGTAGTGGTATTGCTGGGTCATATAGTAGTTTCACTCCCATTCGTCTGAGGGTCCTCCATACTGTTTTCCACAGTGGTTGCACAAGTTTGCACTCCCACCAACAATGTATTAGGGTTCCCACTTCTCCACACCCTCGCCAGCAGGTGTTGTTGTTCATGTTTTTTTTATGATTGCCATTCTGACTGGAGTTAGGTGAAATCTCAGGGTAGTTTTGATTTGCATCTCCCTGATTGCCAATGATGTGGAACATTTCCTCATACATTTATTGGCCATTTGTATTTCTTCTTTTGTAAAGTGTCTACTTAGATCCTTTGCCCATTTTTTGATTGGGTTATTTGCTTTCTTAGTTGCGATTTTCTTGAGTTCTTTGTATATCCTAGATATTAGACCTCTTTCTGAAGTGTAACTGGCAAAAATTTTCTCCCACTCTGTAGGCTCTCTGTTGAGGTTCTTGATAGTTTCCTTTGCTGTGCAGAAGCTCTTCAGTTTAATGCAATCCCATGTATTGATCTTCCTTTGAGCTGCTTGTGCTTTTGGGGTCTTGTTGAGAAAGTTTTTTCCTGTGCCTATGTGTTGAAGTGTTGGGCCTATGCCCTCTTCAAGTAGCTGCAAGGTCTCTGGCCTGACTTCCAGGTCCTTGATCCACCTTGAGTTGACTCTTGTGCAGGGTGAGAAAGTGGGGTTTATTATTATTCATTTTGTAAGGGGATGCCTAGGTCAAGATTAGCCCTTTCTCTCACATTTGCTCTTTTCTGTTTAGTTTTTAAAAAGAACACTGCTGTTGATGGTGATGGGGAAAGAGTTAATATGTTTTGTCACTCGATTTTTCTCCAGGAAACCTAAATTTCCTTATTTTTCTTCTTTCTCTGATTGCCACTTTTAACCCATAGATTTCATTCCTTCAAAGAAATGCTGCTGCTTGAGGGCCAAAAACTCTGGTCCTGCAAATGGTCAGCCCTCTGTAAAGCCAGGGTTGAGACCAAACATATTTTGATCCACACCTATTATTTTGATATCTGATGCTGAAGTTTATCTTTTAAGGAGTTATTTCGTCTGTGGTTCATCTTTGTCCCATCTTCTCACTCCCATCCCCCCATATTCTCTTGCTTCTTCTCTCTCCCACCATCCATTCTCACAGAGGTGCAATATTAGGGGATGTAGAAATTTATCTGGTTTCTTTCTTTCTCTCCTTTAAAACTTGTGTTTTTCTTTGTCTCCTAGTGATGTTGATGTCCTGGATTATGTTTGGATTTACTTGCCACCACTTTTGATTTTATAGTTTATTTAGAAAGGTATAGGTGATATTCAAAATCAGTAGCTACCATTGTTTTCCAACCCCAACAATCTCTGTGTGGGGGGTGGGGAGAAAAAGAGATAGATAGAGATAGAGATAGAGATAGAGATAGAGATAGAGATAGAGATAGATAGGGGGAGAGAAGGGGAGGGAGGTAAGGAGATAAGGAGGGAGGGAGAGAGAGAGAAAGAGAGAGAGAGAGAGAGAAAGAGAGAGAGAGAGAGAGAGAGAGAGAGAGAGAGAGAGAGAGAGAATGAATATGTGTCTTGGAATTGAACACAGGGGCAAAGTCTCACTAACTTGCTAAGACTGGCCTTGAGACTGCAATCCTCTTGTCTCAGCCTCCCAAGTACTGCAATTTCATGCATGAGCCACCATACGCAGTTCAGGTATCTATAGTTTGAATTAGAGGAATAATTTCAGCAACTTCCAAAATTTAATTTTTTTTTGTTACGCAGTCACATACAATTGTATTCTTATAAATACTGATTATGAAATTAGAGATCTGGTTTTAAGATCAAGATTTTTTTTTTTTGCAGTTAAATACAATCTATAAAAGAGATCAACTTTATATAGTTTACTTAAGCATAAATTAATCAAGTGATAAAAGGCATCTTTTTGTAAAAATTCTTATATTCTGATATCATTAAGATGTACTTGACAAATCTAACTTGCTGCTTATTAATGATATAATAAAACATAAATAACATTAATAAAAAATGCTTAATTACCAACATATATTTGCAAATTTCTGAGAAAATAGATTTATCTATCTAATTTATCTAAATAACTCTTCATTTATTTCTGTAAGTATTGAAATATTTGCTGCTGTATTTCTTTTTTATTGTGATACTGAGAGATTGAATTATTCTACTTCTGAGCTATACTCTCAGTTCTGTTTTCTTTTTTATTTCCAAACAGGGTCTCACTAAGTTGCAAAGGGTCTCACTAAGTTGCTGAGGCTGGTCACAAGCCTGTGATCCTCCTGTCTTAGCCTTCCAGTACTGGGATTAACAGATATGTGCCACTAAATCTGGCTATATTTACTATTTTGACTAACAGGGCAATGTACTCATGCTATCAGTTTGACAGAAATTTTAATATAATTTACTACTTCTTTGTATAACATCATTTATTTTAGTGTATTTAAAAGTCTGTAAGGCTTAACTTTAATGACTGTCAAAAATTAAGCACAAATTTATATATAATCATCTTGGACAAAAATAAAAAAGGTAAATTGTCAAATAAGGTCCCACTACTGGGTAGAATGAAGTTGATGAAAGATGCCATTGTTCCCATTGAAATAGTTAGAAAAAATAACAATATATCAGTTACGATAATTTATTTTGAAGGACAGCAGAGCTGTAAGAGAAAAGAAAATATCTAAATTAGAGTTTCAAGTAGGGAAGAACTCTTCCTAAGTGTTCTAAAACTACAGAGTAGTTTTTCTTCTCTCTTTCTCTTTCTGTGTGGTATGGAGGACTTCACATCTTGACCAGTGATGACTCAGTTTGGGATAGACAGAAGGAGTCTAGTAAAGGCATAGAGAGCAGAGATTTTGATACTTCTGTGTGGTGATAGATTGAAATAGGAGAATTGAACCTATAAAGAAACATGTGCTTAGTTCCAGGGTCATAAAGGCAATTAGTTTTTAGTCATGAAAGTCAGAATGCAACTTCCTATTATGTAGCTTGAGGTGAGAAACTTTTCAGTCAATAGAAAAAACACAAATTGAAGTACAAGATTAAAAACATAATGAAACTAGATTATAAAAGATATAAAGAATCAAAAGAAAAAAAGTAGAAATAATTCAAGTTTCAGGAAGAGAAGAAAGACAAAGTGGGGTAAAAGCATATTTTAGACCATTCAAAATCTGATGAAATGCAAAAATCTATAGATTTCAGAAATTTATCAAACCCTAAGCAGTGTAAATATAAATATAAAAAAACTGCCACCAAGGCACAGCAAAGTCAAATACTGGGAAGTAAAAATAAAGGGAAAAATCTTCAGAAAGAACTACAGAATAGTTAACTGTAAAAACAAGGTCAATATAAAAAATAACTGCACTGTTATAGGCTAGCAATAAACAATTGAGAAAGGAATCTGTAAAAATATGATTTACGATAGCATAAAATAAAAAATACATGGGAATGAATTTAATTGATGTGTGAGAATTCTGTGTGAAAGCCTTAAAAATACTGCTCAGGTTATATAACCCACCGCTAAATAAATGAGAATATTATTGCTCTATAGATTTATTAATAGTCTAATCTATATCCAAGCATAGATCTTTAATTTTGGTAGACAATAAGATAAATTTGGTGTGAAATTCAAATGACACAGAATATATATAATAATAAGAAGAACATATGCTACCAAATTTCCGGATTCACTGTAAAGTCAGAAAAGTTCACAAAGTGTGGGATTACCACAAGGTACATGAGGTCTAGCAGTGGGATCTATTAGAGTGCATAAACAGACCAATGTGTATATACTAGGGAAAGGATGGTTCTTTCATGAAAAGAGTGTTTTCTTTTTTTTTTATGGTACTGGGGATTGAACTCAGGGGCATTCTACCTCCAAGCTACACTCCCAGTTCTATTTTTTTTTTTTATTATTCTTTATTTTGAAACAAGGTCTCACTGAGTTGCGAAGGGCCTTACTAAGTAGCTGAGGCTGGTGGCGAACCTGGATCCTCCTGTCTCAGCCTCCCAAGTACTGGGATTACAAGCGTGGGCCATCACACCTGGCTTGTTTTCTTCTTTTAATACATAAAATAAACCTGAAGTATACTCTTGATATGTATGTGGTATCATTAATTTTCTTTCCCAGGCTATAATTCAAGACACATATTGGATATTGAATAGTTGGTGAAGCAGGGCGTGGTGGCGCACGCTTGTAATTCCAGCATTTGGGAGTTCACGGCCAGCCTCAGCTACCTAGTGAGGCACTCCGCAACTTAGTGAGACTCGGTTTCAAAATAAAGAATAAAAAATAGGGCTGGGGGTGTAGCTCGGAGGTAGAATGCCCCTGAGTTCAGTCCCCAGTACTGCAAAATAAATAAATAAATAAATAAATAAATAAATAAATAAATAAATAAATAAATAAATAAAAAATAAAATAGTTGGTGAATTACTGACAATTAATGTAGACATCATTTATGAGATTTTATTAGCATGTACTGATAGGACTGGAACAAAACTGACTGAGAGTTTAGGATCCTGGAATTTTCCCTATTCAGAGCTGGAGGAATATAAATGAGGGCATATCCATAGGTGCTAGATATATGACCCTAGATTTGGATTTAATGGGATTCACAGCTGAGTTCTGGTCTAGAAATTTATCATTCCACACTTATCAAGGCCATATGAAAAGTTATTTACCTACTATAGAAGTGACAAGGTTAAGAAGAAATAGAAGGGTGGTCTTTCATGTTACTTCTATGTTACTAAATTTAAAAAACTCATTATATAAAACGATTTATAAAATTTCTAGAGTTTTACAGTTCTGTAGTTCACATGTCAATACCAATAATAATATCTAGTTGGGCACAGTGACCCACATCTTTTCCAGCTACTTGGGATGCTGAGGCCACCTCCCAAGGTCAATATATCTGTATAGTATCTAGTATCAATAATAGTATCTACTTGGGCACAGTGACTCACACCTTTTCTGGCTACTTGGGAGGCTGAGGCAGCCTCCCAAGGCCAGCCTGGGCAACATTGCAAATGACCAGCAGAATAGTATAAGGGGATTGGAGAAGGAAGGTGGGGAGAAGGAAAAGGAGGAGTGAGGATCCTTCTTATAATGTTAGTCCAAAAAATGTTCAAACAATGTTCATAACAGTTCAAATAATGTTATATCCATATATAAAGGTATCCTTGGCAATCTCACTAACATGTACAGGGAGGCAGAAGCGTGGAGTTGGGTGGGAGGAAGGAAAGGGGAGCAGAGTGGGTTGCAGAGAGAAATATACCAGGTGATGTATGCATGTATCCTTGTATCACTTTGAATCTCACTATGTTAATTACAGTGTACTAGTGAAAGTATAAATAAGCAATATGTAATACTATCACAGTGCTTCGCACATTGATAATACAAGTCAACATAGTTGGCTTAATAATTTAGATATTATATATATATTATATATATATTATCAGCACATTATAATCTCATATCATAATGTAAATCATGATGATAATGACATACATGTATACAGAAGTTTTTGATCTAATTAAGCTTCAAAAACAAACATAGGAGAACATAAAATGGATTAAATAATGCAGACCTGGTACCTTTTAAGCAAAGTAGCATGAAACGTTTCATAGGACTCAACTTGCTTTAGCTTCGAGCTGTTTCTGTAAGTACCATGAATGAGTTTTTCTCTATTATTATTAGTACATCATAATTTCAGTAACAGTGGGATTCACTGTAGTATGTTTGTACATTCCCCAAGCATAATGTGGTCTATTTCATTTCCCCATATCTCCCCTTTTCCTCCCTTTCCCACTCCCTTCCACTATTCTACTGGTCTCTTATTTTCATTTTTTTTTTTTTTTTTGCGGTACTGGGGATTGAACTCAGGGGCATTCTACCTCCGAGCTACACCCCCAGCCCTATTTTTTATTCTTTATTTTTGAAACCGAATCTCACTAAGTTGCGGAGTGCCTCACTAGGTAGCTGAGGCTGGCCGCGAACCCGGATCCTCCGGTCTCAGCCTCCCGAATGCTGGGATTACAAGCGTGCGCCACCACGCCCGGCGGTCTCTTATTTTCATGAAGACCCCCTTTCTTTCCTTTTTTCTATCTAGTTTCAATATACGAGAGAAAATGTATGACTCTACTTTCTGAGTCTGGGTCATCTAATTTAGTATGGTATTCTCCAGTTCCGGCCATTTCCCCACAGTTAACATAGTTTTGTTGTTCTTTATGGCTGAGTAAAACCCCATTGTGTATATATAGCACATTTTCATTATCCTTTCAACTGTTAAAAGATACTTACATTGGTTCCATAACTTGGTTATTGTGCTGGTATACACAACATAAATAGATATGCATGTAGTATTGTAATTTTAATTCTTTTGGAAAGATACTGAGGCGTAGAATAACTGGGTCATATGTTATTTCTAATACTAATTATTTAAAGAACCTTCATTCTAACCTCCATAGTAGTTGTGCTACTTTACAATGCCACCAAAAGTATATGAGTTCCTTTTCTCCCTGCATCCTCACCAGCATTATTATTCTTATTGATTGCTACTTTAACTGAAGTGAGATAAAATCTTATTAACAATTTTATATTTTTGTTGGCCAGTTGTATTTCCTCTTTGAAGAAATTTCTGTTTATCTCATTAGCCCATTTAGTGATTAGGCTATTTGTTTTTAGTGCTGTCTTTTTAGTTCTTTATATATTCTGAATATTAATACTGTCAGAAGAGTTGCTTGCAAGGATTTTCTCACATTATGATGTTTCTTTTCATGCTTTTGATTCCTTTGCTGTGTAGGAGCTTTAATAAATTAGATGCCATCTTATTTGTTAATTCTTGGTATCTTTTCCTGAGCTTTAGTGGTTTTATTGAGGAAGTCACTGCCTGTGTTTATATGATGGAGTGTTGACCCTATATTTTCTCTTAGCAGTTGCAAAGTTTCTAGTCTAATTACTAGAACTTTGGTCCATTTTGCCTTTAGTGCAGGGTAAGAGATAAGAATCTATTGTCATTCTTCTACATATGGATATCCAGTTTTCTTTGCAGCATTTGTTGAAAAGATTGTCTTTTCTCCAACATATATTTTTGGCACCTTAGTCAGGGATCAGACGACTGTTTCTGTTAGAGTTTGTCTTCTCATCTTCTATTCTATCTCATCAGCATAGATATTTGTCTTTATGCCAATACCATGCAGTTTTTCTTATTAGAGCTCTTTAGTATAATTTGAAGTAGGGAATTGCGATACTTCCAGGCTTGCAGCTTTGTTTCTCAGATTTTCTTTGGCTATTCTGAGTCCTTTGTTCTTCCATATGAACTTTAGGACTACTTTTATTTCTAGTTCTGCAAAGAATATTCCAGTATTCTGATAGGGATTACATTGAATCTATAGATTGCTTTTGGTAATATGGCCAGTTTGACAATATTTGTTCTGCCTCTAAGAGAACATGTGAAATATTTCCATTTTCTAGTGTCTTCTTCATTGTCTTTCTTCAGTATTTTATAAATTTTATTGTAGAAATCTTTTATTTCCTTGGTCAGATTTATTCTTAGATATTTTCTTTTCTTTTTGAGACTATTGTGAATAGAATCGTTTTTCTGATTTCTTTTTAAGCATATTTGATATTGGTGCATAGAAAAGTTACTGATTTTTATGTTGGTTTTGTATTTTACTATATTTATCAATCTAGAACTCTTCTTTGGAGACTTGGGGTATTCTAAGTATAGGATCATATCATTTGCAAACAGTGCTACTATTTCTTCATTTTTTTATTTGTATCCCTTTTATTTCTTGCCCTTTCTAACTAGTCTTCCAAGTATTATATGAACAGTAGTGGTTCATATAATACTTGGACATCCTTGCCCTATAGCTGATTTTTAGAAGAAATGCTTTCAGTTTTTCTATTTAATACAGTGTTAGCTTTGGATTTTTCATATACAGATTTTTATAACATTTAGGTAGGTTCCTTCTATCCCCAGTTTCTTCTGTATTTTTAAAATGAAAAGATGTTGGATTTTGCAAAGGCCTTTTCTACATCTGAGATGATCATATGATTTTTTCCTTCTATTTATGTGATGAGTTACATTTATTGTTTTGTACATGTGGAATTATCCTTTCATTGCAGTGAAATCAACTTGATACTGATGTACAATCTTTATGTATTTTTATACAAACTTCTAATATTTTAATAAGGAATTTCACATCTATGTTCACCAGTGATATTGTTTTGTAATTTTCTTTTCTTGATATACTCTTATCTGACTTTGGTATCTGGGTGATACTGTCTTCACAGTATGAATTTGGAAGTGGTCTACCCATTCTATTTCATGGAATAATTTGAGGGTCATTGGCTTTAGATCTTTAAATTTCTGGTAGTATTTGAGCCTATATCTTTTAATAATGAATACAAAGATGTGGAGAAGTGGGAACACTAATACATTGTTGGTGGGATTGCCAACTTGTGAAACCACTTTGGAAAACAATATGGAGGATTCTCAGACGAATGGGAATGAACCTACCATATGATCCAGCAATACCACTACTGGGTATATACCCAAAAGAATGGAAACCAAACTATTAGACCCATGCATGTGTATCTATGTTTATAGCTGCACAATTCACAATAGCCAAACTTTGGAAGCAGCCAAGATGTCCATCGATAGATGAATGGATTACAAAACTATGGGATATGTACACAATGGAATTTTACTCAGCCATAAAGAAGAACAAAATCATGTTACTTGCAGGGAAATGGATGCAACTGGAAAACATTATGTTAAGTGAGATTAGCCAGTCACAAAGAGTAAAGAAGCATATGTTCTCCCTAATATGCGGATGCTAGGGAGAAGATGAGGCATAAGAGGGTCTCCAGATGGAAAAGGAGAGACTCTCAATAAGCAAGTTGATTTAACTGAAGGGGATAGATGGGGGCGGGGGGCACCCTAATGTACATCAAGGTTATTCACTAAACCGAACTTGAGAGGGAGGGAGGGCGAGGGAACGGGGTGGGAATCTAGGGAAGGGGTCAAATGAGAAATGTGGGCACATATGTTGTTATCAATTTGTACCTAACAAAGATGTGTGCTTACAATGCATGAATAATAAAAAAAATTACAAAAAATGGTTAGAAGTTAAAAAATAAAAAATAGAAAAAATAAATGTATTACTTTCTCCTGTTTTATGCTTGATAAATAGAGATTTATGTTTGTGACTTGAAATATGAGAGCATTTAGCTATTAATAAAGAGATCTTAAAATATTTATGGTATTAAAATGGATAGCAATAAAGTTTTCTTAATGTTGCATTTCTGTATTTACTGCCCTTTTTAAAATGTCATGAATCAATTAGTCCAAAGCAATTCTAATTTGCCAAATCAAATTTTTCACGTGATTTGCAAACTTTAGAAATATTTTCTAAGTTATGACTTTTTGTTACAACTTGACACTTTCTTTATTAATTCAAGTGTCATGAATTGCCAGTATTTTATTCATCACTAAAAGCTGACATTATAATGGGCATCATTTTTTTAATCAGACCCATTAATATTTAGAGTTGATCTCATTTAGACAAAGAGCTGAGAATTAAAATATTTCAGAATTTCTAGATATTATGTATAACAAACCATGTATAACAAATTACTTTGATATTCTTGTTTCTAATATAATGTTGTATGAACTTAAACTTGAGAACATACAGATAAGCAATTTTATTACACACAGGAAAAAGTATAGTTGTGGTTTTAGTTTTCTGTCAGGATTTTATAATATGTGTAATTTGAAATACTTTGAACTTTAAGTTTACCATACTCAATCCTTATTACTTGTGAAATGGATATCTGTGAATTCACCCACTTGCTTTAAAACTTATTGACAAGTCCCAAATCAATACTAGTGATGCTTTTGCTGTGATTCTTGAGTATGCTCAGTGCATTAAAACTTTTCAAGTTTCCCAAAGCACTTTTCAGGTGAGAGAGAGTAAGATGAGGTGACACTCTGCCTTCTTGCTTCCTTTCTCTCTCATGCTATAAATGAGTCATTTTTTGTAGTCTACTTACTGCCAAGTTCTTTATATTTTAGATAACCCTAATTGTAATTTTAAATGACTGTTTATTCTATCATAGATAAGAAGTACAAGAAGGCTGGGATAGGCCTTCTTGAAAGAGAAAATTATGTTAGAAAAGCTTTGTTCAGCACAAGATATAGTGTTTTAGGCTGTGAGTTCAGTGTTCATGAATCAACATTATGGTACATCCAGAAAAAGGAATTGAGAATTTGCAATCTGTACATGAAGTTGTTCTATAAAATGTTAAACTAACATCTGTAATATATGCTGAAGATATATGGAGACAGAAACTATGGGAAAGTGGTTAAATTTTAAATTCACAAGGTGATGACCAATAAAAATCACAATGGACAGCACATTTGAAAAAATAATACTAAAAAACAATTTATGGCCATGCTATCAAGGTTCAGGAAAATGTCAAACCCTTCAAGGCTGGTTCTGTGTGCCCTGCACATTTTAAAGGGTGATCCAGCATGAAAATGTTACACTTCCAGATAATGTAGCTTCTGGAGAGAGGGGGGTTATAGAAATAATTTTTAATGTATCTAAGTGTTGTGCAAGAAAAAGTTGATGTTGAAGTGCAGGTTTTCAGTGTGGTATTTGAATGAAATATTTTACATGAAGTTTGGCAAATGAATCTACAAAAAAAAAATAATAATAACATTTTGAGTAAAAAAAGTGTTGTGACCAGAGTCTTGTGAGAACCTAACCTTGCATTTTCAATGAGAAAAATAAATAGTCCAGTATTCACCAAATTAGTGTTCATAGAAATTTAACAGTATGTGACTACCACAAATAATAATAATTGCTGGGTGTGGTAGTGCAGCCCTACCTAGTACTTAAGGGGCTGAGGTGGGAGGATCACAGGTTTGAGGCCAGCCTTAATAACTTAGTGAGATCCTGTTTCAAAATAAAAAGTAACAAATAGGGCTGGGGTGCAGCTCAGAGGTAGAATGGCCCTAGATTCAATCTCCAGTACCATATAAAAATAAAAATAGACCAAAAACAAATAATGAGAATCAAGTGTACTTCATCTGTAATATATATGCATGGTATTTGTATTGGAGCAGACAAATTTTGTTTTACACTGCTATTCATGACTGTGATGGAAACATTAATGTTTAGCTTGCAGTCTTTTTGGAGCTGACTGCAATTTTTCTTCTCTTTTTCATTACCATGTATTTCTCTTTTCATTATCATGTATTCAGGACTTGACTCAAAAACCACCTAGCCCTGCAGCTTATAACTGTTACTATTTTCCCAGAGTTGGTATCTATTCTTCCCTGTTTGATGCATCCTTGTTTACAATATGTCCCCCAGAGATTAAAAATGCCTTACAAAACTCATAGGATATTGTTGTTGTTCATAAATAATAGAGTACCAAAGGTACCCATCTGTCTATTCCTGGAGAACTTTACACCACCTGGAAGTGGGGCGGTAGCATCAGCAGTTAGAAAAAGCAGAAAGATGAAACTGCAATATCCTACCAACATTTTTATTGAAAAATAGTTCGCTAGTTATTAAGAACATAAAAAATTAAACACTGACAGGAAAAGTTTCTTCTAGAAGAATAAAACAAAGTTTAATGATGTTCTACTTACCTTGAGGAAGTAAGTGTATGGGAACATTTACATAACTTCAGGACTGAATGCCCTCTGTGCCAGGGATCCTCTAACTGTGGCCCTCAGATCTCTGTGGATAACATAAACCTTTTCAGAGGATCCATTAATGGCCCAGAGGCCATTAAAAATAATTATATTTACATTTTTTCCTTTTTTGCTTTGCTGACATTTGCAGTGATCAAAGCAAGAATGGGTGAAAGTGCTGATAGCTTTGTAAGAATGAAGGCAGGAGGAGAAATATTAGTGGAGTGAAGAAGAGTACCTAACTGAGGGAGATGGGAGTGGGGAGGAAGACTTGGAGAGGGAAACATCTCAATGGACATGATAAACACCTCAATGGACATGATATACATACACAACCTTATCAAAGCCAATCACTATGTTGAACATGGGAAGGTGGAGAGGGAATGGGGTGGAAACTGGGGAAGGGCCCAACGAGTACTGTGTGCATTTATGCCTCTATCACCTGAAATTCATCAAGATGTATGATTAAAATGTACCAATAATAATTAAAAAAAAAAAAAACAGAACTCAGTGAGTACCCATCATTATGATGAAGTGGCAGGTAAGCATAAAGCGCCTTGGCTTCATACCAAAGTGACATTGCTGTCTAGAATAAACTCTTGTGCATTTGTTTGGGTTGCAAGCTAAACTAGCTACATTTTTCAAGAAACACCATTTTTTTACTGGAAGAATGACTGACAGACAAACCATAGGCATTCAAACTAGGATATTTGACACATCTTGTCTTTAAAAATAGATGAAACAAGTAATTCGCCTCATGGAAAACAAATAGTAGTATTTATGTATTTATCACCAATGATGATACCTGCACTTTAAAGTGAAAATCAATTTAGAAAGTTAATATTATTTATTGTGAGCTGCATAGTTTCCCAATCTTTAAAGACTTTTCTGAGAAAAATTATAATAATGTCATTTATATACTGTATATGGAATGTGTCAATACTTTTAAAATATGTATACCTCAGTTTTCCCTCAAAATACTCAATGCCTGATGTTATAAAATCATGCACATATTAAAAAAATTAAAGTATAATTGAAAACAGTAGATGCTATCTAGTGGAGTATGAATTATTTGTTGTATGGCTTCAGGTTTCACATTGCAGGTAACATTTAAGAAACTATATCACTTGCTGAGTTGTATTATCAAAGCAGAGTATCCTTAATCATCTAAAAAAGCCCACCAAGAGCTGTGTGTATGTGTGTCACTGTCATTCTGAACTACATTATGATGTGGGACTCTAATGCACGACTAAAAATATAAAAAAAGAAAACAGCTATAAAAATTCCATTACATTTTTCAACTAAATATATGGATGAAGCAAAATAACATGATGAAAAAAATATATAGTAGTGACTGAATCCAAAGGCATATATGAAAAACCAGCTGTTTCTCATTATGATATTTAAAAACTTTTAATATACAAAAATATCATTCTTTTCACTTGTTTTTAGAAAATACAGTTATTGTGTATTAAAATATTTAATATATGTTAATATGCATTAGGTTCATTATTCTTTTATACTAAAATACGTTTTAAATGTTTAGTTCTTATTTTAATACAGTAAATTTTGACAGATATACCCTCTGTAAATAAATACATTTTAGGTTCTTAATCTTAGACTCAAAAGTTTAAGAATCACTAGATTACAAATTGAAAACATTTTACTAGGCATAGTAGCACACACTAGGGGAGGCTGAGACAAGAGGATCACGGATTTGAGACCAGCCTGAGCAACTTAGCAAGGCTCTCAACAATCTAGCAAGACCCTGTTTCAAAAAACAAAAACAAAAATTGCTGAGGGGTATAGCTTGGAGATAGAATGCTCCTGGGTTCAATCCCAATATCTCAATAATATAAAGTTTCATTATTATCTTAAGTAAGTTATGATTCAAAATAAAATGGTGATTAGATAGAATAATGAAAAGGAAAAATCTTAGAGCTTGGTGATGTTATCACCAATTGAGGTAGTCCTGTTGGACATACTTGCTATATCAAAGGATGTCAAAGAAAAAAAAAAAGAAATGTTTTCCTTCCTTGAGATCTGAGATCTGAGAACCAGTCAAGTGGTATAATATAGTGCTAGGACTGATTGATAAGTGAGGGTTAAGATGCTAATATTTACTGAAAATAATTAGGTAAGTTTGTTTATGTATGTATGTGTGTGTGCATGTATTCATTTAATGTATTGTGGTGTTGGGATCAAACATGAGGCTTTCTGCATGCTAGGCAAGTACTATACCAGTGAGATGTACCCCAGCCTCAGTCAGTGTTTTTACAGATCTTTTTTTTTTTTTTCATAGAATCCACTGAGAAGAGATTTGAAAATAAGATGAGATATTCTCAAAACCACAGTTCTCACAGTTTTTGCTATTTCTTTTGCACTACATTGCTATAAAATTGTTTTTCTTTCCTCCTTAGGTTTTGAGTCACATATACACAATAAATAAGAACTAGTGAGTTGGATTTTTAATTATTTTTCTTTTATAGAAAAAGTATACTTTATACTTTTTACTTTATACTATATTACACCTCTTGACTTGTTCTCAGATCTCAAGGAAGGAAAACATTTCTTCTTTCCTTTGACATCCTTTCAAATAGTATACTTTATACTTTTTCTTTAAGAACTATATTTAATTAGTATATTATATTATACTATAGTATATTATATTTTTATCAGTATATTTTATATGCTAATGAATATAAAATAGAATATTAGTGTAAAAGGCAAGAAAATTACTTGTGTGTATTTGTTTTTACTAAAATCGACTTACTATATACCCCATTTAATATATCTGTGTATATAACATCTTTCTCTCTGATATATAATTATTTATTTGGTATATTATAAAATACATATTTATATATTGCAATCACCCTCCCTTATATATTAATTACTGTGGGCCAGTCATTGTACTACATTATAGAAACACACACACACGCACATATATACACATGCACATACATATACACCTTTAATCCTCAAAATACAGATATAGACAAAGATATAATTGTGTAACAAACAACACTAAATTCTAGAGGCATACAACAACGAATTTTATTTCTTGCTCACACTGGATATATATTATGTGCTGACAAGAAGTCTCTACTGCCTCTTCATTATAGGGCCTAGGGTGAAGGATTTGTTCCCGTTGAGACTTCAATATTATGGCGTAGGGAAAAGAGAAGGGTTTAATCACACAATGACTCTAAAGGCTTCCGTGTGTCAGTGGTAACCGCCATTTTTGCACACATTACTTTGACCAAAAGAATTCAAATAGCTAAATGTGTCTTAAAGTGATGATGATCTATAATCCTTCCATGTGCAAGAGGACCACAAAACACAGTAGTACATTTTCACTGGGGAAAAGAGAACATTACTCTCCCATGAAGAGGGGCGGCAAATACTTGAGAAGAAAAATATAATCTGCACATGAGATACTATTATTTTCAACATGTTATAAATGAAAAAAACTGAGGTACAGAGAGTTGAAGTAACTTACGAGTACTCACAGAATTAATTAGAGTAGAGCTCAGATGCAAACCCACACACTCAGGTTTTAAACACTATACTCTAATTCAGTGATAGGATATAAACTATATTCAGGAAAATTAGCTCATCCATCATAACTATTTTAGCCCTAGACTCTACTGATGTACAAACCTGTACACTTTTATTTGATAAATGTTAAACTGCATGGGATGCATGAACTAGTTTAAATCTGGCACTGTCACAAGTAACCCAAAATATGTGGTAACCCTATAGACAAATTTTACAAGACATTGTATTATTATTGGAAATTGGCTAAGTACTTTTATAAATTCGGGTAATGAATACTAATTGAGTAAACACAAAGACTTCACTGCAAAATGTATGGTAAATATCTAAATTGATTTTTCTTCTTTGCTATATACTGTAAGTGAAACTTGTTAATGTTGTAGGATTTCCCAATGGTCTCTAAAATCTGTTCTATTTTATTGAATTTTAGCTACATTTTGAAGTAATAAAAATTCCTAAGGGAAGATGAATAATAATTCTAAAGTTTTCATAAGTAGAGTAGAATGAATAATAAACTTACACTAGGAATTGATTAGCACAAAAAGAAAGTGAAATAAGATTTCTTGACCTGAGATGATATGCCTATTGTCTTATATTCTCAGTGAAAGAACTTATAAATGCCACTGGGTATACAAACTATAAAACCTCATTAATTTTAACATTGCTTACTCAGGTACTAGAAATCTTTAGGGGAGTTTTGATTTGCAAGCTTTTATAGGTTTACAAGTCCTATTAATTGCCTTGGCACAACTTTTACTCACAAGGTTTTCATTGGTTTCTACCTAACCTTTGAAATTGTAAAACTTAAAAATGAAACATGAATTCTCCGTAGAGAAGTGATCACAGAATCTGAAGATAAGCAGGCAAATTCCAAAAGAAATATGAGTCAATTTTAAACATGTAAAATACATTTATATTATTCGTGACATTATTTGTGAATAAAGGGGTAGAAAACAAAATAGCATGCCATTTTCATGTATTAAATGGGCAATGATTGAAAATTATACTATTTATTGTTTATGTGGGTATAGTCAGGTGAACATTCTCATTTATTGGTGGTGCAAATCTAACTTGATACAAATTTTATACAAAGTGATTTAAAATATTAAAACAAGAATTTATAAGTATTTCTAGACATTGGCATCAAGAAATTTATCTTTTAAATTTTAATTTATTTACCAGCATTGTTAACCATATTGAAAAATTGGAAAAGTTAAATAAATTATGGTATGCCCATAATGGAAGACACTTAAATAGCAATTAAAGATAACTTGCTTTTGAACACTATATCTTAGAAATTTTAGCTGTTCAGTGTTGATTATGAATAACTGTTAAACAGTATGATCATAATTTTTAAAATAGAAATAGAAATATGTATCAAAATTTTAATAGCAGCTGTAAACTATTATAGGAAAATTAGTGATTTTTTGTTTTGTTTGCTTTTCATAATAGCAGTTTCCAGATACTCTGAAAAAAATTTATTATAGTCAATGAAATAAGCAAAAAAGTTATGAAACAAAATTTTAAAAAATTAATGTTTAAATTATTAGTAGAAAATTGCTTCTTTGGAGAAATATATTTTATTTGTTTACTGAAATCAGATTTGCTAACTATTTTTGTATACATAGCACAATATTTGTAAGTCCATACCATATACTATAGATCTGATCTTGCCACTTGTATTAATAATAGAAGTTGTAGTTAAGTCATTGAGTTTATGCTGTAGGTTGAAAAAAAATTGCATACTATAAATTGACACCATTTCTTTTTGAGGTAAATCATCTCTCAGTTGTATATTGGGATAGATGATAGAGAAAATAAGCTACAAAGATCCAAGTAGAGTGAATATAGTTTGGAAGAAGGTTCTTCTTTCTCCTTTATCCCTGAATAATATCAAAATTAACTGAGATATCTCTGATGACAGTTGCTGACATCTTCATTGAGAAAACAGTAATATTGCCTCATAGTCACTTAAGTGTACTTATATTTTTCCTTTTGTTCTACATATTATATGTGGTCAATTTTTTGAGGCTAGATCAAACATAATTTCCTTCTCTTTTCTATCATCCCACATTACCAAATACATTTCATGTGTGAGAATTCAATGAAAAATAGACAATAAATAATGAAGCACATATTTGTATTCACACAGAAGTTCAGTGAACACAAAGGTGAAGAGAGTGCACTCTAGAGCCAGGCTCTTTGCCTTTGAAGCCCACCTAAAGAAAGCTACTTAACCTTTGTGCCTCAGTTGCTCTACATATAATAATAAAGGGAAAATAAGGCTACCTGACTTTGGAGTTGTGAGGATTTCATGAGTTAATGCTTACAAAATGCTTGAAGTAGAGCCTGAATAATAACTGAATAACACATTCAGTTATTATTTCAAGATAATTTCCTTGCTAAGTGACTATAATGATCGCATTGCCTAGCTATCACTTTGAGGAATGTGCAAACGTATTCCGACATGGGAATAATTTGTTGCCAACTCTACTGTTACATGCAGGGATGTGGGAGATAATCACCACATGTAGAGCTAAGCATGAAAGATCTTGATATAGAGAAATGCCCGAGAAACAGACTGTTTATTGATGAATGTATAATTAGTGAGATATAATTCATGGATGTTTTGGCATATTATTGAATAGATTTATAATAGGAGACCCCCAGGGTTCTCAAGACAATATGAGGATAACTATTTTTATATAAGAATAAATGAAAGTCTTTCTATCTTCACAGAAGACATATGCAAATAGTGTTCTTCAATTGGAATTTTCCTTTTTGTAATGTACATACTTTATAAATAGAATACTTTTGAAATGCTTAAAATAACCTTCAAAGTAATTTATAAATATAAGGCATTATGTTGGCTAATACTACTTTTGTGTTAATAATAATCATCATAGAAAATTTAAGCAAAGTAAATTAACTTGAGCCCTCATTTGTGAAAGAATGTTAAACTAAATGCACATCATATTTTACTCCTTTATGAGTTTTTTTATGTATGTTTTTGGCAGTCAATATTTTGGAGTTGAGTATATTTGGATATACCCAAATACTTTGCACTCCTCCTTTCTCTGAGTTACATAAAGGATCTTTGGGAAACAGAGTTGAAGATCTCTGCATATATTATTTTACAAAGGCCACTAAAAAGAAGGTGTACTATGAAAACCTTTATTCAAGCAACATGGCTACTTTAGTTGCATTATTTATTAATTCCATAAAAGTTTACTAACAGTGTACCCTAGAAAATAGCTACTATTTCTCATTCTCTCTACTGATGATGGAAGGGAAGCTATGAAGAAAGAAAAGAAGAAGAAGGAGGAGGAGGAGGAGCAGGAGGAGGAGGAGGAGAAAAAGAAGACAGAAAAGGAGGAGGAGGAGAAGCAGGAACAAGAGGGCAAGGAGAAAAAGGAAGAGATTAAAGTCTTACATTCAATACCAAAATGATAAAGCAATTCTTTTAACAGTGAGTGATGAAAGTAAAGGAAACAAGAGAATCATATAGCAGTAGGACAAGTTAAAATGCACTTGAACTAATATATCAATTAGTAAATATCATTAACTGATAATCAAACAGTCAATTAAAGAAATTTTTAGAAGTTTTTTCTTAGGGATCTTTAAAAAACATCATTTTCTCCTAGGAATTGGCAGGGATAGGAGGATTTACATAATTTTTAACTTGTTGTCTTGTGCAGATTCTCTTAACATATGAATGATGGATATGTCGTCATTCAGATTATACAGTCTAATGCAATTTCCAATGCTCTGGAAGTACTCAGATGTTCATTTTTTCTTTCCCTACTTTTTTAAACTATTCAAATGGTGATATCAAAGCTCTATGAGTTTAGCTATTTTTATTCACAAATGGTGACTCTATTTAAGTACATGGGGTACATTACTCATATCAGTATTAGGACATTTGAAATCCTTTGGGTAAACTGAGATGAGTTAAAGGTCCCTCGTCAGGTTATCACATTTAGTCTTAGGGAGAAAAGGCAGGAGATGTTCGATTTTTGAAGTATTTTTCTTTTATTACCTCTACTGTGATGTTCTCATGCTGTGAATTCACAGTGAAACTTTTGGTATTGTGTTTTTTGTTGCTGTGCATCCAAGATTCTCCAATACTTCTCACATACAGACTGAGTTTTATTACCTCATCATCTGAATGTACCAGCAGAATCTCTGCAATCCATTAGATTTTATTTATTTAGTTTCCATTGTTTTGGCTGGTCCTCAGTATTGAACCCAGGGGCATTCTACCACTGAGCTACATCCCTGCCTCTTGTATTTATTTATTTTTATTTTGAGACATAATCTCACTACTCTGCCCGGGCTAGCTTCAAACTTGAGATCCTTCTACCTCCACCTCTCGAGTCTCTGGGATTACAGGCACGCATCACCATGCAACCCATCTCATTGATTTTATCATAAGCTTCACAGAGAATAAAAAAAAAAAATATCCAGCATAACAAACTCTATGCAAATCACTGCCTCATTTCAGGATGCCATTCTCCACTCAAGTACCCTTCCCTTGACTTTTTCACTTGTCCCCTTTCCATATTTAAAACTGCCAGTATATCGGCATGTCAACTTGTCTTCTTGAGCAGATGCAGTTATTCTTTGAGACTTCTACCTTCTGCTCTATTGCAGGGCTACCTCTGTTTAAAACTCAGCTTCTTATTATGACATTCATCGCTGTCCTGTGTCCTCTTACCAATCTGCATCACTGTATCTGTCATTTCCTTCAAGGTGACAGGAGCAGGAATTCAATTTCAGTGTTTGCTACAAATGAGTGATAGGAGAAAAATGGGCTGTGATGAACCAAGCATTATCAATTTCTAAGACACTCCTACCTCAAGATCAGGCTATGATTGACCAAGAATTACCAATTTCTAAGACATTCCTACCCCAAATTCAGGTCACTCCTACCTTGAACATATCTTGTAATACTCTCTACTTCCCCATGCCCCAGTTATGCCCCTTTATGGCATACCACAATATTTTGTCCCCACACTTAAGAGTTACTTCTATAGATGTGAGTGACCAAGGATTTATCTTACTCATGCTTTGATGATATGTGTGGTGTTTAACAGTATGAAGTAGCCTCAACATTTAATGGACATTTGTGGTTGAACCACAATAAAACAGTGCTTGAGCCTGGGTTTTCTTATCCTCCAGGCTCTAATTCAAGCAATTTCCTGTCCATCCAACCAAAGATTCTTCAAACATAGGATAAATGTGACATTCTTCTTCTAAATGATCATAATTAGCTAGTAGATAGCTTCTGGTTAAAATCTAGAAACTAGTTTACTAATCCCTGTGCAAATAGATTCTCTATACACATAGCGTTTAGCAATTCCTCTTATCTCAGGGCCAGAGAGTGAACAAAGGGGACTTTATCTTGATTTTCATGAGGTATACTTTAAAAAATAAATCATTGTTTTTGGGGGAGGTTAAATTTTTATTTTAATGTTTTTATCTGTGCATTGTAATTGCACATGATAGTGAGAGTCACAGTCATATATGCACGTAACACTATTTTGTTTGTTTCATTACCCTTACCTTCTCTATTTTTAATTTATTTATTTAGCTTATCTAAATTTGATTTTCAACGTATACAAAACGAAACTGAGGTTAAAAGCACTTATATAAGTTCATACAACAAAAACACAATGGAGATGAAAATTGGCTTGTGGCTGTGTGTCTTTTTTTTTTTTTTTTTTGCGGTACTGGGGATTGAACTCAGGGGCATTCTACCTCCGAGCTACACCCCCAGCCCTATTTTTTATTCTTTATTTTGAAACCGAGTCTTGCTAAGTTGTGGAGTACCTCACTAGGTAGCTGAGGCTGGCCTCAAACCCGGATCCTCCGGTCGGTCTCAGCCTCCCAAATGCTGGGATTACAAGCGTGTGCCACCACGCCCGGCTGGCTGTGTGTCTTCAAAGTAAGAACCTTTCCTCTGCCAGAGGAGTTAAAATTTCCATATGACATTAAAGATCTCTTTATTTTTATCTCATCAAAATTGAAACTTAAGTTGATTTTTATTCTGTTAATTTCCTTGTACCTGTTTTCCTTATTAACTGAAGCTGTTGAACATAAAGAAGTCTAAAGTTCTTTAGTACTGTCACATGACTTAGCAGGGATGCCTGGGCTCTGGACATTTCTTATGTATGGCTGTATTATGATATAGAGGATAAAATTCAACCCTCAAAGAAAAAAAATGATAAATAGTTGGTTTGAGAAATAAGTGCTATAGTCATGGAGCTCTGTGGGCTAGAGAAAGAGCAGGCTTCTTTGAAGAAGTGATTTTGAATGAAAATTTGAAAGATGAGAAACATATCTTCCTTCCATTCTCCATGGCTACCTCTGTTGGAGATTCATCTTTTTATAATTACTTGTGTGACTGATGCCTAAGAAAGGCCTTTGCGTCTCTCACAAGACAACCATGTCCCTGTCTGATACTTCCCTCAATGTGGCAGGAGGAACAGTTCTATTTGAATCCTTGATCAAGTACAGGAATAATGGTCTGGGAGTAGATTATAAAACAATTGCCATTGTTTGAGAGACCTGAAAAATGGTTAATGTCATTAAAAAAAAAAAAAGAAGAAGACTCCAGTGTGGTATTTTCATAGACTAACTGAAGGAGGAAAAATCATATTCTGAACTCAAGGAATTAAATGGTGGACACTTTGTGATTGTCCATCTTGTGAGAATCAAGGGAAAATTGAAGGGATTTGAGAGAGTTCCCAGATATGGACAAAGGCTGGAATGCTGGAATACTTTCTGGATTACTAATATTAATGCTAATACTAATAATAATGTGCTTCCAATCTTTACTGGATGAAATATTTGGCTTCAACACTGCCTACTAATTGCTACTAATTGCTTTCTTTGAATTCCAACCTGTAATGGTCTAATTGAACTGTAATGCAAATTGCACTTTTACTATAGTTGGTAAAAAAAAGTTACAAAATTACTTTTATTAAGTTCTTTACATTGGTTTTATTGGCTAGCCTCTCTAAAACATGTTAATTCTTAAATTGTTGTGGGAAGTTTGTTACTGAACTAGAAGGGAACTCCCGGATATACACACACGTATCTGGGTACTCTCTTAAATCCTTTCAATTTTCCCTTGATTCTCACCAGATGGACAGTCCCAAAGTGTCCACCATTTGCTTCCTTGTGTTCAGAATATGATCTTTCCTCCTTGAGTTAGTCTATGAAAATACCACATTAGAATCCTTTTTAATGACATTAACAACCATTGTAAAATACATATAAATACATATGTGTGTGTGTGTGTGTGTGTGTGTGTGTGTGTGTGTGTGTGTGTTATTACTGAGGATTGAACCCAGGGACATTCTACCTCTGAGCTACAATTCCAGCCCTATTTGTATGGTTTCAACTACACAAATTCAACCTGAATTATAAAAATTAGTTTGATATATCTTGAATATCAAAGGACTTTAAAACAATTGTGATCTATGAAATAATATTACAGCTCTAAGTTAATCTCACCAAGTTTCAGGAAATTAATTTTAAATTGAGTATAATGTAATCTCTGAATTACTTAAGTGTGCTGAGCGTGGTGGTGTATGCTTGTAATCCCAGTACTCTGGAGGCTGAGATAAAAGGATCACAGATTTCAGGCCAGCCTCAGCAAGTAGTGAGACTCTCATCAACTTAGTGAGACCCTGTGTCAAAATTAACATAAAATAGGGCTGTGAAGGTAGATCAGAGGTAGAATATCCTGGGTTCAATTCCTAGCACTACAATAAATAAATATCTTAAATGTATTTTGGAAGATATTTTAATATTGTAACACTGCTTACTGATATTAATATTTTCACTTATCTCTATCACAAACGCTGTGAAACGCAATATTAAAATGAATCCATCTTTTCTGCCACTACAGCACAGGTATTTGTTTTAGATAAAATACTAGGGAAGCTCGTTGTTAATGCTTAGATAAGATTTCATGTTAACAGTAGTGCCAAAGAAAAGCTTTATGTGTTAAAATATTTTTCTTCCTCATTCTAAATGTTTTTCTTTATTTAACTTCTCAACACAGGTTAATTCTTAGTGGCTTTGTACATAGATTGTTTATAATTTTTTTATATTTTGAATGATTTACCATGATCATCAATTTTGAATATTTACATCATTTTTTTCTTAAGAGTGAAATTTCTACTTTCTCATTTACTGTTTACTCTTTCATGCCTTGGAAGGCAATTTAATTGCTTTCAAGTAATTTCGAAGCTATGCTTAGTTATTGGTCCTCTGCCTGTTCTATAGACTCTATAATGAAAATACCAAAGAATGCAATTCCACAGAATTGATCTGTATTTATGTTCCTACGGAGTGGTATTAGTTATCTTTCTCCCTCTTGCCTGCCCAGGAAATTGAAATATTTGGCAGCACTAAATCTGAAATGATAAAAAAAACCACTCTAAATGGAAGAAAAGTATCAATTTAGACCATTTGTATGAAAAAAAAAATTCTATATTCTTGCTTAAGTTTGAAATAGTAGTATTTGAAAATTAAGGATTAAGTACAATTATGATTTTTATACAAAAGTAAGGGCACTCTGTGAATGACAATTCTTTGTTATTATAATTTGCTGTTTTTGAATGCAGCTTAGTTTCACAAAAGCTAATTATAAAATTAATAACAACCAAATTCACAAATTGAGGTAAACCCAGGTAGAGGCTTCATTCATAATTCGCTGACTTTTTGAGACAATATAGTGTGAATAAGTCAGTACTTTCTCTGCAAAAGGAGGGACTAAGGGCTTCATAGTTCTAGAGCACCAGGTTTAGTCTTTGCTTCCGTCCTTTAATTGAAGATCCAGGCAATGTAGCTAATCTTTGACTCTTAGTTTGTTCATTGTCCATGCAATAGAGCTCCTTTGAGATTGTATGCGATAGCATATTTTAAGCTTTATAAAAAAAAAAAATGTGGAGCACTCCTCACCTTCCGAATTTCTTTTAATGAATGATTCATTTGTGAAAATTGTGTGTTCCTATGTACTTCGTAATGTGGCCTCTTAACTTTCACAGCACTGCTATTAATAGGCACTGGGGAGCTACTGACCTGTGGTTGCTGCACACGTGCAGAAACTGCAGCGTAAAGATGACACAGCCCTTTCTTATTAATGACTTTATACAGACATACATACTCTTTATATCAGTAGCTATCTTTATGTGTTTGCCTTAGCTATAGATATGAGTAATGATAACTATATCAATGTAATCAAGGTTCTATATATTCATCTGCATTGTTTTGATTGTGTGTACCTTTATTCCGAACACTTATCTTTTGTTGTTGTTGTTGTTGTATAGAAAGTTGAACCCAAGGGTATTCTATCTCTGAGCTACACTACCCCCAGTCCTATTTTATATTTTATTTTGAAATAGGGTCCCAGTAACTTGCTGCAAATGGACTCACACCCATGATCCTCCTGTCTCAGCCTCCCAAGAAAAGAGATTGCTGATGTGTGCTACTATGCCCAGCTAACACTCTTTTTTTTCTCCCAACAAATGTAATTTTTATCCACAAAAGATGTACTTTTGAATTTGTTTTAGTGATACATTAAAGCATTGATTAACTTTTAGAAATCCAATGATTAAATTACAACTTGAGAACTAAATAATATTTACTAAGATGAGATATGTCAATTTGTAGTTTTAAATTTTATAAACACAATATAGAGGGCCTAAATAGATTGGTGCCTTCAAGAAGTAACATATTTGTTAAAGAATGAATTTATAAATACTTGAATATATAAAACTTTCTGGATGCAGAAAGCAAGTTTAGCTTGTGATGAAAACATGAAATTTTGTCCACTACATGTACTCTGTCATCATATTTTTGAAATGAAGAAAAATATACAATCTTTTCTCACCTTCCCTAAATTTGCAGTTGATACTCTTCTGAAACAAAAGACAGATTAACAAAAGAAAAATAAACAAATCTATAAATGCCCACCATGCTCATCCCATGGGAGAAATGTAACTTGATTTAATAGTTTAAGAACTGCGTTAGTCAACTTTCTGCTGCTATGACAAAACACCTGAGAAAATCAACTTTAAAAAGAGGAATTACTTGTTTTGTCTCACAGTTTTGGAGGTTTCCGTCTATTATCAGTTGACCCTAGACTTGGTAGTATAGCCGGGTGGTGCTTTCTGGTAGAAGCACAAGGTGGAACAGGCTGTCAACTCCTGGCAGCCAGTGTGTGAAAAGGAGAGAAAGCAAGAGACCAGGGTCTCACAATCCCCTTTAAGGGCTTGCTTCAAATGACCTAAGATTCACCATTAGGCCCTGCCTCTTAAAGGTTCCTCTACCTCCTAATAATACCACATGCTGGGAGCCAAGCCTATAACATGTGGACCTTTGAGGGATACTTCAACCAAAGCATAGCAGGAGCCCAGCAAAAATGGCAGTCTAACAAAGAGCACAGACCTTAGAGCAGTGACAAGATAAAGAAAAGAGGAGTCCTTATTTCTCAAGGCTAGAAAAAGTGTAGAGGAAAAAAAAAACTAATGAAGAAAATTATGCTTGTAGATTTTCTGGTGTCTGCTGGTACAATATTTGGAAGATAAATTTTCCAGCAAATTTGAACACGGATTGCACATGACCTGTTTTCCAGTCATTATTCAGTATCCCCAGAATGGAGACAGATTGGAAGATGTTTCTCTCATATCTCAACACTAGAATACAAGAAGTAACATATTTGTCTCAGCCTTGACCTTCAGAGCAATAATGTAAGTTTCTTGAAATAAAGTGTGAAGCTTACAGCAATTTTTTTTTCTTTGTTAAAAAAATTCTGAACTATATATTCATCCCAGATTTCATAATTATGTGTGACCTTATATCATCATTATTGGAATTACCAGTTTTCTACTGTTAAATGCATC
>PVLC010022413.1:8560-26891 GCA_004027655.1 Graphiurus murinus
GCAACTTAGTGAGACTCGGTTTCAAAATAAAGAATAAAAAAAAAAAACTTGGACTATCCCATACAAGCTGGGAAAAAAGGTAAGAGATGAAAAATAGATAGAAGTCAACAGATTATAACATAGTAGCACTTGTAGTAAACCTAAATAAGTAAAAAGACAAATTTTGTACCACCTCACAATCATGAGGATGACCACTATCGTCAAAGCAGAAATTAGCAAGTGTTGGTGAGGATGTGGAGAAACTGGAACCCTGCTATACTGTTGGCAGTAATATAAAATGGTGCCGCCTCTATGGAATACAGTTTAGCAATTTCTCCAAAAATAAAAAATTGAAATATTACAGTACCTGGCAATTCTACTTATGAGTATATATCACAAAGAATTGAATAGTGGGGACTCATGAGTGTATTTGTACATTCATGTTCATAGTGGAATTATTCCTCATAGCTGAAAAATAGAAGCAACCCAATTCTTCATGGATGAATGAATGGATAAATAAACAATAGTCTATATACACAAAGGGAGATTAATCCAACTTTTGAAAGTAAGAAAGTTCTGATAAAGGCTATGATATAGATAAACTTTGAGGATATTATGCTAAATGAAATAAGCCAGTCACAAAAAGACCAATGCTATCTGATTTCACTTTTACACGAGGTACCCAAGTATTAGAATTCATACAGAAAGTAGGATGGTGACAGTTTCCAAGAGACAGGGATAGAAGCGATTAGGAGCTAATGTTCAATGAGGGCAGAGTTTCTGTTTTGCAAGATTAAAAGAGCTCTGGAGATGAATGGTGGTAATGGTTGCAGACAGTGTGAATGTACTTAATGGCTCTGAACTGCCACTGAAAAATGGTTGAAATGGTAAGTTGTATGTTATGAATTTTACCACAATTTTAAAAAAGACAAATCAGAATCGATTTAAGAAGGTCAACTATATGCTGTCTACAAGAGACACACATAAATGATACAGGAGGGGTGAAAGGAAAAGGATAGATAGAAAAAGATATCCCAGACAAATAGAAACAAACAGAAAGGCAAGATAGCAATCTTAGTACCTGACATATTAGAATTCAAGGTGGAGATGTCACAAAAGACAAAGAGGAATGCTATTATTCAAAACAAAGATGTCATAAGAAACAGAAAGAATGCTATTACATTGCTGACAGGAATGACAGAATAGGAAGATGTAACCAGAGGTGGGAAAGTAGAAAAGGGTGGAACTGTCTCTTGTGGAGGAGGATTTCTGGGCCAGGAAAACAGGCACCAATTTGAGGCTTAGAATACAACTGGCCACTTCAGCCTGAAATTGAAGTTTGAGCCTAAATATTAAGTGGAGAAGGTCTTATTTATTCAAGCATCTAGGAGCTGGCAAAGAGGATCTGAATGGCAAAGAAATGGAGTAGAATAAAAGTGGCCCTATAAACGAACTGTATACGAACTGTTATTTGTGCTGCAGGAGTCAACCATGATAGTCAAATGAACCTGACTATCATAATTTGTGTATTCATTCTAGAAGAGAAAAATGAAGTATCAATTCAATGGGCAACTACTACCAGACATGTAGTCGATGAGGGTAATGGGACCAGAAGTAGACCATGGAGACCAGCAGAGGTTCCTGACTTTTTCCTCAGATGATACACTGATTTAGAAACATCTCTTCATCCCGCTGAAGAAGGCACCGTTCATTGTCCATGTGGCATGAGGCAATACCTGTGGCCATCCTTTCCTCCAGCCAGTGTTCTCGGAGTAGCACAGCATGTGTGAGGAAGGCACCCGAGGCCAGAACAAGCTAGAGAACTCTCTAAAGGATCAAGAAGGAGGTTGCCTCTACCATCCACTGTTGGAAGTGGGACTCTGCTTGTGTAATCAGAATGTGCTGAGGGTGAAGGGACAGACAATTCTGAAAGGGAGTCCATTTTCATGCTGCAAGAGATAATTTGAGACTGCAAGACTATCTAGATTTTTGTAGGTACATTTGTAGTGGCTTCACATGTATGTGAAGGAGGGGCCCCTGCAGCTAATGGCACTAAGCCTGGAGTTTACCTAGACACCTGTCATGGCCCTTATCAAGGCAGATCTAAATACAATGACCAGTGGATTTATTTTCTAAACAAACAAAATAGGACATGTAGTTTGGCAATTTTGTTTTTCAGTATTAGATATTTATTTGCAAGAAAAATTCTTGCAGAGGAATGAACATGAACTCCCACTTACTTATATATTTAATAAATTAACTTCATTATAAGGTATAAAACTGCTCTAAATTGGGGCTGTACTGGATAACCCAGGTCTGCAAGATGATGATGACTCAAATGCCAACAGAGAGCAGCAACACAGAAGACCCTTCTTTCCCTCCTGCAGGTCTGGCAAACAGCAGCTGAGCTCTGACAAGACAGGTGTGGCAATTTGCCTAAGGTTACACATCGGCCCTGGCAGGGCTGAGGTATGGATTAAATTTTCCTGCATTGGAGTCCATGTAAGTGATTCCCTTTTGTTATTTTCTATTCCACTATTTGACTCATCACCCATCAGATCATTTGATGTTTTTGCTTCTGAATACTAAACAAAAGGAAATTCTTATTTACATTGAGAAGGGGAAATGCCTACACACACACACACACATACACACACACACACACACACACACACACACACACATACACACACACACAATGCCTCTGAGGTTGGATGATGGCCTGGATAGCTGAGGATGTGACAGGAGGTAGGCTGGCCTTGAGTGACCCTGTCACTAGAGGCAAGCTCTAGGTCTAAGCCATGAAGCCTCCAGATCTTCTCTGACACTTGCTAATGATGGTGAGTAATTAATATGTCATTGGCCTCTACTCATGAACCCAGATGAGATTAGTAATGATGAAACTGTGGAAATTAATTTACAATCAGCTACATACTTTTCCTTGACCTGGCTGGGCACATACCTCTCCTTCAGAGAGGGGAGGTAGAAAGTCTGTGGGCAGTGAAGCAAAGGGGCAAAGAAAGGGATGATCTGGGAGCTGCTGCTGAACTGGGAGGAATTCCTTCACTAAGTGAGTGGCCCCATGGAATGTGGTGGCTTGAAGGAGTTCAAAATACAAAACTTAAGTCTCTCAGCAAACCAAATGACCTCCCCAACCATGAACTGATAGAATCGTACACTGGATTTTCAAACAAAATTAAAACCTAATTCGTGTGATTCAAGGAAACTTGGGTCTGTGTCTCAGTTCTGCCCCTCTAGCTATTTACTATTGTTCAATCCACGTAATGCTGTAGGCCTCAGGCCTTTCCATGGAGAGTCACCCTTAACTCCTGCTCTTCCTCTTTCTTGCCTTCTCTTTTGCCCCAGATCACGTGGGTTCAGTCTCTGGCCCCCTCTCTCTGCCCTGGGCCCTACATTGGGCCCTTGCTGTTTCTGATTTGTCTTCTTCAACAGCTGCTCAATGGTTTCTATGTCTATAGTTTCTCTCTGAGTTAACCAATTCTCCACACTAAAATATAAGCAATGGCAACAACAATAGTCAAAGGCATTGCATTGTCTACCAGTCCCAACTCTCCAGCAGGGCTCCTAGGCTCCTTTGTAATTTGTTCTTGGCTTGACTGAGCCATCCATTACTGCCATACCCCAGCAAGCATACACCTGCTCTTCCCAATCATGTACTTCTCTAGCTTATGAACTTCTTAATTTATTTTTATGATGGTAAAATATATAACATAAAATGTCAATTTTACCCATTTTTAATAGTTTTATCATGAAAAAATATATTTTAATCTTTTTTATCCAAATGTACTTAAATAAATGTATTAATTACAACACATGCAAATATATTAGTTGCATTTGCAATGTTGCAGTTATGACCATCCTTTTAAAAAATTTTCATCATCCCAGACAGAAATTCTGAAACCATGAAGTAATAAATTCCTATTCTCCCTCCCTCTATAATGACCTCTATTTTCTTTTTCTAGGGATTTGCCTATTCTAGATGTTTAGGTTAAGTGCAGTCATTCAATATTTGTTCTTTTGTGACTGGTTTGTTTCACTTACAATAATGTTTTCAGGATTCATTCATGTAGCATGTTCCCATCAACACTTGATATATTATACTTTTAAAGTAATAGCCATTCTAATAGATACTTTCAATTCTATTTCATTGATGTATGCATATCCTCATACACACCAGTATCATACTGTTTTGATTATTGAAGTTTTGTAGTAAGTTTTGGAATCAGGGAGTGTGAGGCCTCCAAATTTATTCTTTTTTTTTTAAAGATAACTTTGATTATTCAGGGTCTTTTATAATGTCATATGAATTTTAACATTGTCTTTTTCACTTCTGCCAAGACATATATCATTGTGATTTTGATTTTCCTAGTCACTGATAATGTTGAAAATCTTTCCATGTTCTTACTGGCCATTTTAATATTTGCTTTAAAAATTTCTATTCAAGTCCTCAGTCCATTGTTAAATTGGGCTCTTTTTGTTGTTGTGTTGTAGGAGTTCTTCATATAGTCTGGTATCAAATCCTTACTATATAAGTGATTTGAAATTGTTTTATTCCATTCTATAGGTTTGTCTTTTTGCTTTCTTGATAGTGTCCTTTGATGCATAAACATTTTTAATTTTGATAAAGTTCAATTATCTATTTTTCTTTTGCTGCTCGTGCTTTTGGTGTCATATCTAAGAATCTCTTGACAAATCTAGGCATGATGTCCTTAATGTTTTTTTCTAAAAGTTAATTTTTGCAAATGGGATGAGATATGGTTCAATCTCAGTCATCTGTCTGTGGAAATCCAGTTGTACTGGCACCATTTGTTGAAGAAACTTTTCTTTCCGCCATGAATTAGACTTACAATGCTTGTCAAAATTCAGTTGGTCATAGATGAATGTGTCTGTTTCCACACTTTCAATTCCATTCCATTGATATATATGCATATCCTTATACACCCCAGTATCACACTGTTTTGATTATTGAAACTTTGTAGCAAGTTTTGGTATCAGGAAGTGTAAGTCCTCCAAAATTATTATTTTTCCAGCTTGCTTTGATTATTCAGGATCTTTTGCAATGTTATACAAATTTTAGGATTTTCTTTTCTATTTCTGCAAAAACGCACTGTTGGAATTTTTGCTAGGAATTGGATTGAGGCTGTAGTTCACTTTGAATAGTATTGACATCTTAATAATATTAAGCTTTTCATTCTATGAATATGGGATATATTTCCAGTTATTTGATCTTTAATTTACACAATATTTTATAGTTGTCAGTGTATAAGTCTTTTACTTCCTTAGTTAAATTTATTTGGGAGTATTTTGTTCTTTTAGGTGTTATAAACAGAATTTCTTTCATAATTTTCTTTTCAGATTGCTTATTGTTCATATATAGAAACACAACTGATTTTAGTCTGTTGACCTTGTACCTTGCAACTTTGCTGAATTTATTTATTAGCTTTGTTAACTTTTCTGTGGATTCTTTGAGATTTTCCATGTATAGGTTCATGTCATCTGTGACTATAAAAAGCTTTATTTCTTTCTTCCCAATTTGGATATCTTTTATTTCTTTTCTTTTTTTTTTTGTCTATTTTGTATAGAATTTCCAGTACAATACTTAATAGTAAAGGTGAAAACAGGCATCATTATCTTCTTTGTGTGTGTGTGTGTGTGTGTGTGTGTGTGTGTGTGTGTGTGTGTGGTACTGGGGATTGAACTCAGAGGCATTCTACCTTTGAGCTACACCCTCAGCCTGATTTTATTTCTTATTTGGAAACAGAGTCTCGCTAGGTTGTTGAGAGTCTCACTACTTGCTGAGGCTGTCCTTGAACCTGTGATCCTCCTATCTCAGCCTCCCAAGTCCTGGGATTACATGCATGTGCCATCACGCCTGGCCTTATTCTTGATCTTAGAAGACTTCATTTTTTACTATTAAGTATGATCTTATCTGTGTTTTTCATAATTCCATTTATACTATTGAGAATATTCCCGTATGTTACTAGCTTTCTGAATGTCCTAATGCACTTTTATTCTGCTAATTAATGATTGACTTAGATTTTCCCTTCTGTCTGTAAATCTATTTGCCCTGATTCCTTGGATAAAGAAATCCTTTCTCAAGCTCAAACCAAATGTCATTTCCTCTTACTCCCATAAGCTCTTTGTATTTAAAATCTTGTCTCATAATTATTTGTTTTTATAGCTGTGTGCTCAGTCTATTTCCTTGAGTGTGGAAACTGTCTTATTCATTCTGCTACACCCAGAATGTGGCACTATGCATGAAATGTTTGCTGAAAGAATGTTGGTTGAACATTCTCTAATTTCTGAACTTCATTTTGGTGCTCCTGAAATCTCTGATTTTGCCACCCCATCCCATGGACTACTGCTTAAAGAGTTGCTCTTTCTATCTGAAGCTTGACACTGTTGGGAGAATATTCTGGGAGCCAAAGTCAACACATTAGAGGTGGCTTTAGATGCTTCCTGGATCTGTAGGACAGATCAAAACCAACTCAGAGAATAAGTTCCTGTTCTGTGCTTAACACATTAAACAAGTGGGTGTTCACCACCAGATTACCTCTCAGACTGGACTCACTCTTATACTTCTCAAGAGCGTTGGCAATGCAGGCCATCAATTTATTTCTTTTATTGCCAAATGAAATCAAGCCAGTGAGTGCTGACTGATAGACTCTAGTGTACAACACATTGCTCCGAGCTCTAGAGGGACACAGAGACTTCTACCTGGCTTTGAACATTTCTTTACCCATAGTGTTTATGATAAGGCAGGATAAGGGGGCTTTCAGGCCAGGTTATATTGCAGAGGACTATGTTTGTAATTGATATTGTAACCACAAACAGTGATTTAACACAAGCCATATGTGTCATCTTATCGTTCTGGAGAGTGGAAGTTCAAAGTATACCTCACTGGTCTCAATTCAAAGTGCTTGCAGGACTATGCTACTTCTGGGGACTCTAGGGAAGTCTGCTTCTCTGGCCTGTCAAGTTTCTACTGGCTGCCCCAATGACTTGGCTCATGGCCCCATAATCTCATTAGTCTCACCTCTTCTTGCATCATCCCATCTTCTCTGCCTCTGCTTCTCCCACTTCCTTCTTTCATTATAAAGAAATACTGATTATAGTGGGCTGTCCTGTATAAAGTGGTAGAATCTTTTCATCCCAAGAACTTAATAACATCTGAAAATTCTTTTTTTTCTATGTAAACATCTGAGGTTTAGGAAATGAACATCTTTGGGATGCAGGAGAGTTATTCAGTCCCATGTTTACAAAGACCATGGACAGATTGACCTTTCATTGACCAGAGAGGACCTCTTGCCACTTCCCCCTGGCCTGTGGCAAGCCATCCTTCTATCTCAGGGACTCTTTACAGAGGAGGAAACTGAGGCCAGGGAAAGTGACAGACCTCAGATGATGGAACTAGTGGTTGCCAGAGTTCAGCCTTGAAAGAGGCTATCTGACCCATAGAATTCTAAGATTCAGAGGTCTAGTGATTGACTAGGAAAGGAGGACAGGAGAACCCAACCTTCTTTCTCTGGATGCAGAACACCTCAGCCATCCCTGCACAGAAGCCAGGATAAAATGAGCTCTCACAGTCAAAGAGGTGCATATGTATCTTGTGATTCTGTGTCTTTGGAGAATCTTGTATTCTCCCATATCCAATTCCTTTCCATAGAACTCCAAGTCAGCTAGTCCAAAGTGCTTTGTAAGTTTGAACCAACAGAGATTTTCCCCTGAAAACCCAGAGGACCCTCAGGGGTCTTGGAAGGTTCCAGGGCTCAGGAAACCCTGACTCCCCAGCCATTTGAGCTGACAGATTGCATTTCCCGTTAGTTCCACCATTAGCTCCTGCCTTCTGTCACTTTGTGCCCACACACGGTCTCCCCCACAGACTTCCAGAAACCTGCCTCCTGCCCACCCTTGCCTCTGCAGTGCTGCTCTCGGCTGGGAGTGACACCCCCTCTGACTGCCACCCCCCCTTCCTGTTGTCTGACACTAACTCAGAGACTTGTGTCTGGGGCTGGAATTTTGTCGTTGCTATGGAAGTGGGAACCAGCTCAGCCTTCCAAACTCACAGAGTGTCCAAAAACACACACGGCATCTCATGCTGACACACCACTGACAACCTGCGATGACGGGGATGTACTTTTGAGTGTCATCTTGACAAGGAGCAGGAGCCTCTATCTGCCGGCCCATCCGCCTGGCCATCTGTCTCCCAAGATTGTCTGTACTCAACTGGCTTTGAGCCTCCCTTGGTGGGGGGCTCGGCCTGGCTGTCTGCAGGGGGCTGGAGAGAAAGAGCCCCCTAGTCAGTGGGGATGTTCTGCTGAGAGGAGGGTGAGCCAGGGAGGGCTTGGGGGAAGCTCGTGGCTTTTCTTGGCTCTGGCAGCTCCCAGGCCACGGGTGGGCATTTCAGCCAGGGTGACAGAGGGAGGAGAGCCAGATTTCCTGCCTTGTTTGCGGCCCGAAGCCACAGCTTTTGGGATTTCCTTGGCTCTTGGAAAGGCAGTCCTTTGAGGAGCCGCCAGCATTTCCAGGTGGTGTAGGGAGAGCTGCTCAAGACACGTGGATTCCTTTGCTTCCTGTCTCCAGCTCCCCCTGTGAGGAAGGATGGAGGAATTTCTGGCTTTGGTGGATGTCCCAGCCAGCTAATATCACCAGCTCCTCATGGTGAAAACTAGGGACCTGCAGGTGTAGATAGGGCTGTAATGAGCAGTGGAAAGGAGGAATGATAGGAAGGGGCCCTCCCCCAAGTCAGCCTTGCACCAAGGTCCCATCTTGCTCCTCCACTGAGAGATGGGGCAAGGGTTTCTACCTTCTATAGTGCCTACCACCTTGCTTTAGCTGAGTTGATTAGCACATGATCGGAGGGGTCAGCCCTCTCGCCAGCCATGGCTCCCTAGTGCCCTATTTTGTATCCCTTCTCCAGTCTACCAAGAAATTTCTATGTCCAATCCATCTCTGAATGGCATTGGGTAACCCTGATTCTTCTGTAGTGAATCCACTTTGAGCTCATTTGTCCAGGATAAATCCTTCTCTCCCACTCTTCCTTCTACCACATATGTATGAGGTGCTAGGTTTTGTGCCCTTGATTCTCACAGAGTCTTGAGTACTCTGGTTATAAAGGTTTCAAGTTGGCTATGCCAGCACTTCTCCATGGTGGTGGCTGTCTGGTCATTAGCTGGGAGGCACTTGTTTCTGTCTACCTCTGTCAGAGCAAGGAAGTAAGGCCATCAGAGCTTTGTCGTCAACATGGCAGCTATCTTCTGATGCTGGAGGATACTGGCCCCAGCGACTATTCGCTGATAAATATTTGACTGTGTCTCCTCCTAAAATAATCTTCACATATGATGATGGCTGTCAGCCCTGGCTCTGAGATTTATTTTGAGCTTTCTTGTCTACATCTGGTACCAAGGCTGCCATGTAACTGGTGGTCTCTTATGGAAGAAGTAAAACATGTGCTAATCAGCTGACAGGACTTAAATGCTGGGGAGGTAGCAAAAGGCAGAAAATGTGATCTAGCAAAACACTGCTTGAACTCAAGTTATTAGGTGATTATTAAGACTTTTTGGTCCAAGGTCAAGTCTTCTGATCACCCAGCATTTGGACATTGCAAACTCATTCCCTAATCATTTTTTTTTTTTTTTTTTTTTTTTTGCGGTACTGGGGATTGAACTCAGGGGCATTCTACCTCCGAGCTATACCCCCAGCCCTATTTTTTATTCTTTATTTTGAAACTGAGTCTCACTAAGTTGCGGAGTGCCTCACTAGGTAGCTGAGGCTGGCCTCGAACCCGGATCCTCCGGTCTCCGCCTCCCGAATGCTGGGATTACAAGCATGCGCCACCATGCCCAACTCATTCCCTAATCATGAAGCAGGCAAACTAGATCTCAAGCTCAGAGATTCTCAAAATCCATCCACAAAACCCTATGTAAGCTTTTCATAGGATCCTCCTTTTCTAACCAACCTTGATTGGGAGAATATATATTTACATAGAAAAGCTTCAGCAAGACAACTACAGTCAAGGGAAGAGTTTAAGAAACAGAGAAAAACCAGAACAGCGGGAGCTTCTGAGTAAGCCTTCTAGACTACATTTTTCATTTTTAAAATTTCTCATCTAGATTTTGGGAAGAAAAAGAAACACACCAAAATTTGGCTGATTTAAGCCAAAGAAATGGAGTTTATTAGAAATTAATATGATGTCACATAATTGAAGAAGATTTTACCAATTGGCTTAGGGTAACTTGTTAGATGGCTTCAAGGGACTTCTATCCAAATTACTGCTAAAGAAGGGACTGGACTCAATTACAACCATTTCAGCTTTTGTGTCTCTCTCATAAATTTCAAATTCTTGGAAAAGAGAATTATATTGAACTATTCTAAATCTGATGGCTGATGGCTACCCCTTATCAATCAGCAATATTCCCCAGAGAAGAAAGGTGATTGTGGGCCAAATGACTACACTGATAGGTATCCAGTAGGAGGTCTATTAGCCTTTCCACTTGAAACAAGGAGCATACCCACCAGGGAATGGGGTATGTGCACAAATATTTTGAGATGGGCAATTTTGCAGAAAGTATTTTTAGATGGTAGCTACTTCTAAGGAGGTTCTTTCAGTTGCAGAGATCTGTACAGAGCAGAGAGAACTAGAAGTAGCTGAGATTCTACAAGTATTTACTATGAGCTGGACAACTTTTTAGAAACTTAAATACATTAACATTTAAAAAGAGAGAGAGCTGAGCTCTTGTGGGGCTTGCCACACTGCATAACAATATCTAATATAGTTGGCTTATGTTGTGACACCCCTTTCTCTCACCCCATGTGCCCAACCTGTCACCAAGTCCTATCAAGATTACCTCTTCTAGAGCTTTTTCTGTCTCTTGCTCTTGATCATTACTCCTCCTGAGCTACCATTACTCAACTTAGCTGCTAAACTGAATAGCTCTGAATTGGTCTTTGTAAGTCTACTGTCTGCCCTGTGTTCATTGTTCACACTGAAGTTAGTGATTTTCTTTTACACAAAGTGCAAATCTGTGTATAATCTTCAGTGGTTTCCTGTTGATCTTAGGATAAAGGCCAAAGGGCTGCACAGTCTAGAAGGTCCTCTGCAGTCCAGCCCCCGCTCAGCTCAGTGGTCTCATCTGGTTCCACAATCCCTCTTCTCTGGGCTGTGTTCAAGGCACCTGTACAAGCTCTTTCCTCTAGTCAGGATGCTTCTCCCACTCTTTGTTTAGTCAACAATAGTCAACTCTTCATAGAGTTAATTCTTTCTCAGCTGAAGGGGGATAGATGCCCTGATACTTCTCCCACTCCCCCTCTTTGCCACATGCTACAGGATAGGGATGGTTTGTGCTCTCCATTCACCTGTGTGATCATTGGATTAATGTCCTTCTCTCCTACTGGGTTGTGAGCTCCCTTAGTGTAAAGTCTGTGGCTGTTTTCTCTTATTGAATTTTCAGTGCCTAGCACAGGGCCTGAGCACCACATGAGTGAGTGGATGGAGGGATAGACGGATGGATGGGAAATAAACTGGTCTTTGTGAAATACTCTAATTCCAAAGACTGTCACTATTCCTTTCTTTAAAGAACTTCAGAGAAATCTAGAGGCCTGCATCATTGAAGCCTTCCCCAGTGACAGCCATGTACTTTCTAGCAACCACAGGAAAAGACCATTTGGAAGCCTTAATCCTGGACACCTAGTGGGTAACCAACAGCCTCTTGTTGAAAGAAACTTCATATGGAATTGAATTCAAGCATTTCAAGCAAATGCTTGTTGAGGCTGAGGGATAAGTCTGCCTTAGTTTTTGGGGTGTCCAATGGGAGATGGGGAATGAGAAGAAGAGAACCCCAAGCACAGGCAACCATCCAGCAACTTCGAAGTTAAGTGGAATGTTTTCTTCTCTGTGAATTCACCAAATTAGCTTGTTGACGTAACTGTGCAGGGGAGAAATCTCAGTGAGAAGAGGTGCACTCTCCTGGATTTGGAGCTGAACTGGCCGAATAGCCTGCTATGGGGCTCTGCACTCCAGGTGGAGGGTGAAAGAAAAGGATTGAGGTAGTGAGGTCAGAGAACAGAGTCTGGGGTTCTTTGGTCTCAAATGAATCCCATGAACTCTGAGGCTCAGCGTCCTGGCCTATGAAATGGAGAAAACAAGCAGGGACTGATATGAGAATTAAGTACACGATATGAAATGGAATGTTTGGCTCTACAACTACTCAGATATTTGCTAATTTAATTTATATTAGAGGTTTTGATCATCCAAAGATTCAGTGTTTGCACTGTTGGAAGAATGTTGCCACAAATTCTAATGAGGTTCACAGTAACCTCACACCCAAGGCTCTTTCATCCTCAAAGCCACGAGGCCTGGTTGTTCCATGTACCTGTCTCTGGTGGCCCTGGACTGTCTTCTCACCTCCATTTAGCATTTTTATTTCTGCAGTTTTGCTGAGAATCTCTATTGCAGTGTGTTGACTTATCACTCATCCCAATAAGTTCCCATTCTCTCTGCTCCTGACAGCCTTGCCTAATGTACTTATTCATTCAATTTAAATAAATCGAACATGGGCCTATGACAGCCGCTAAGTGAGTCACACAAGAACAAACAGAAGAGAGAGCTCTGCAAATAGTCAAATGTCAAGTAAGAATGGAAAACTGTCCCCGCAGCTTCAACGAACCTTGGATGTCTAATATTTATGGCCAATTGATGTCATTAGAAAGTAAATAAGCCCTCTTATGCTGCATTACATAAGATTAACTGCAAGCAATGGAGTTTAAATAGCAGAGATAAGTGCAAATGGAAATAAACCTGTTTAAAGCTAGAAATATTTGATGGGCCTCCTTGCTGCTTTTAAGATAATTGATCTGTATATCTGTATTGAATCTCACTGTAAAAGCTTTGAAGAGACTTGTGGCAAAGCCTGTTCGGACCCGAATCACATTTCTCAGAGGCCACCCAGCCAGGATTAGAGCCTGTCCAAATAGAAACTACAGGACTAGGGGCTTAAAGAAAACTAGGAAGAAACAGGAGTCTTATGTAGCTTCCCCCACCCTCTGTTGGTCTTTAGTTCCCAGCTGGAACTAAATGGCCAGGCTGGTAGGGATTTGAAACTGTTTTGACCAGGATAACTAAAGGAACTATGGTGGTTTAGCTTGGAGAAGAAAATTGTAGGGTGGGATAAGAAGGGACTGTCTTGGAATATTTCCAGTAATGCTATGTAAAATACAGTGCCCCTTATCTATGGCTTAACTTTCCGTGCTTTCAGTTACTCATGGTCAACTATGGTCCAAAAATATTAAATGGAAAGTTCCAGAAATAAACAATTTACAAGTTTGAAATTGTGCACCATTCTGAATAACCCGATGAACCATGCCATGCTGCTCTGTCCTGTCTGGGAGGTGACTCATCCTCTTGTTCAGTGTATACACACTGTATACACTACACACCCATTAGTTACTCATCATGGTTATCAGATTGACTGTTGCAGTCTCAGTGCTTGTGTTTAAGTGAGACTTATTTTACATAATAATGACCCCCCAAGAGCAACGGTAGTGATGCTGGCAATTCAGATAAGCCAAAAAAGGAGCTGAGCCGGAAAGTGCTTCCTTTCAGTGAAAAGGTGAAAGTATGGTAAGATATTTGGGGAGAGAGAAAAAAAATCCATGTAACTTTTATTATAGTAGTGCTTCTCAATTCTCAAATTATTCATAGCAAAGGGCCAGGTCAATTAAGAAGCTCTACAGTTGTCTTCCCTTATGTGCAAAGGATATATTCCAACTGCCAAGGTATGCTGGAAACAAATCATATATGTAATAGGTTTTCCTATACATATATACCTATGACAAAGTTTAGTTTATAAATTAGGCACAGTATGGAGGATCCTCAGATGAATGGGAATGACCCTACCATATGACCCAGCAATACCACTTCTGGGTATCTACCCAGAAGAATGGAAACCAAACTATCAGACCAATGCATGTGTATCTGTTTATAGCTGCACAATTCACAATTGCCAAACTATGGAACCAACCAAGATGTCCATCAACAGATGAATGGATTACAAAACTATGGGATATATACACAATGGAATTTTACTCAGCCATAAAGAAGAACAAAATCATGTCATCTGCGGGGAAATGGATGGAACTGGAAAACTAGTCTCATTATGCTAAATGAGACTAGTCAGTTACAAAAAGTAAAAAAAAAAATTCTGTGCTTTCCCTAATATGCGGAAGCTAGGGAGAAAGTGAGAATAAGAGGGACCCTAGATGAAGAAGGAGAAACCTTAGATGAGCAAAGAAGGTGACTTAACTGAAGGTGATGGTGGTGGTGGGGCATCCTAACGCACATGATATACTTTCACAAACATATCAAAGTCAATTACTAATCTGAACCTGAGAAGGAGGGAGGGGGAGGGAATGGGGCAGGAATTGGTGAAGGGTTAAATTAGAAATTTGTGCATGTATGCCTTTATCAGCTTGTACTTAATGAACATATATGATTACAATGCACCAATTTAAAAAAAAAGCGAAAAAGAAAAGAAATTTATAATAATTAAATAGAAAAAAAGCATACTATAATAAAAGTTATATGAATTTTTTCTCTGACGTGAGGCCTGTCTGCTCTCATCCCCTGCGCCTCCCACATTTCCCCAGGTTCCAGCATGGTGGTCTATACTGGGGGACCTAGAGCTCAGGAGACTTGATAGGTCCTTCAGCTCTGTTAGTTATAGGCATAAAAGGAGTTGGGTATGGGAGAGGACAGAAGACTTTCTGACCTTGCTCTAATCTGGAAAGCCTATGTCATTCCCCAAGAGGAGCTCAGTTGGGAGTCACTTCTTGGGGACTCTCCAGCACTCATATTTTTTTTCTTTTGTTTTGTACTCAGTGGTTTCCTTTGTCTTAGTTTAGGAAGATGCAATTATTTCTTTATTTTTATATTCTTTTATTGGTGTGTTGTAATTATATGTCATAGTGAAGTTTAAAGTGATGCACCCAGCACTTGGTGTATTTCCTTCTGCACCCTACTCCATCCCCCTCCTTCTTCCCGTTACATGTTAGTGAGATTGGTAAGTATTCCTTCATATGTGGATATAACACTATTTGAACAGTTTCCTCCCTTCATCCTCCTTTCCCCCCTCTCTGTCTCCTTCTCCAAGTCCCCTTCCACTATTTTACTGGTCTCTCTCCTTGTTTAACTGACATCCCATCTGTTTTTTATTTTCTCTCTAGCTTCCACATATGAGAAAACATATAACCCTTGACTTTCTGAGACTGTATGATCCCACTTAGCATAATATTCTTTAGTTCCATCCATTTTCTTGCAAAATACTATTTCCAGCTATATCACTCCTCCGCATCTTTTCAAAAGAGTTAAAGTCAGAATACTATAGTGATACAGGCGTATCCATGTTTATAGCAGTATGATTCACAATAATTATGGAACCAACTTAGGTGTCCATGAACAGATGAATGGATAAAGAAAATGTGGTATATACACAAAATGGAATTTTACTCAGCCTTAAGGAAGAACATAATTATGTCATTTCTTTTTTTTATTATTTTTTTGAAACAGGGTCTCACTCAGGTGCTGAGGGTCTCGCTCTGTTGCAGAGGCTGGCCCTGAAAGGGCAACCTTCCTGTCTCAGCCTCCCAAGTACTGGGATTATAGGCATGGGCCACTATGCCAGGCTTTATCTAATATTATTTTAAGTCTTTGACTCATTGTTTGGACACTGGAACAACTCCACAGTCATAATTTGACTCTTGTTGTATATCACCCCTTCCTCATGACAAAGGGTATGAAGCCTTGGCTGTTCCCCGGGAGCGGGAAGGGTCACAGGTAACATAAATGTAAACCCTGTTAAAAATAGCATTAAAAATGCTATTACACAGCATAGTCAAAAGTTAAGAGCAGATGGAGTGGGCTGCCTTGGTGAGGTAACAAATTCTCCATTCTGAAGACTTTTGGGGAGAAGTTGGCCAGTCCCTGTTGTAAAGGACATTTGAGGACCGGGTGATAGGTGACAGTTACAACTCTGTGACTTTGGGGTTGGTAAAGTGGATACTGTGTGGGAGAGTTCAATGCAAGAAACCCCAAGAGATTCCATCTGACTACACTTGAGCTCATGAACAGCCAAGGATGGCAAAATTATAGCCAAGGGCCAGGGCTGGTGTTATCTCTTTCTTTTCTACATCCAATGTATCTTTTGATTGCTCCCCTTCAATTTAGAGATTGCTATGGGGTAGATCCGTGTGGGTCAGTGTAATTGTCCTCTGGTACCAGGGATGTGATTGGCACTCAGTCAGTGTTAACTGAGGAGGAACATGGATGGCATCCTTGTTTCCTTTTGTAGAAATGACAGTGATAGAAGACCCGTCCTGATGGTATCGTCCATTTTACTTGTGTATCACTTTAAAAGATCAGTAGCAGAACTTAGTAGCATCTGCTTTGTATGTGATCCGTAAAGAGTAGGTTGTACGTGCCTTATACTAGCACATGGCACAGTGCCCTCTTAAAACAGCTGTATAGGGTGTGGCTATATGTATGAGAAAAATCATTTCTTTTGTGATTTGCAGTACTGGCTTCTACTAGTATTATATATTTATTAAAGCAGTTAAGTATTTTCTTCCCCCATTGGAAACAAACCCACATTTCTGTTTCAGTTTGGTTATTTAGTTACTTGTTTTTGAAGATTAAATCAGTAGCTTTTCTCCTTCTCTTATCTTTTCTCTGCCCTGATGCAAACAGGAAGGGGTACTGTTCTTTGCATATTCTACTTGCAGGATCCACTGGAAAGCAGGCGTGTCCTCCCAGCAGATGATAGAATAAGAAGAAACTGAGAGACCCTGGAGCAAGTGATGAGGAGCAAGCAAGTTGTGATGTCCTTGTGGAGGATTTTGAAACAGGGTCTCATCAAATTGCTGAGGCTGACCTAGAACCTGAGATCCTCCTGTTTCAGCCTACCAAGTACTGGGATTACGGGCATATGCTGCTGTGCCTAGCTTTTGGGTGCATTTTTAAAGGCATTCTCCTCCAAAGAAGTGGCAGAGTAATATGCTTAACACAATATGTTTTTAAAAAAGAAAAAAAAAACCCTAAACTATGCTAATATGCATAGTTCCCCCCCCTCCCCCAGAGGAGCAGAGCAAAAGGCTATATAGAGACACAGAGGAGCAGATTCATGATGGGAATTTGCTCGTGTGATTATGGAGGCTGAACAGTCTCACTGGAAAAGGAGGAGAGATGCTGGTGCGATTCAGACTGATTCCGAAGGCTTGAGAAGCAGGGAGTCAGTGGTGGAATTCCCACGATGAGGCCAAAGGCCTAACTGCTGGCAGGAGCAGGGAGGGAGTGAGGAGTTTTGTGTGCAAGATGTCAGAGAGTGGGAGAAGATGGAGGCCCTGGATCAAGAAGAGAACACCAGCTGGCCCTTCCTGGGCCTTCTAACCCTGTCCTCAGTTGTCCACATTGGCAGGGGCAGTCTTCTCTATTCAGTCTCTGATCAAAGCTCATCTCTTCTAGAGGCAACCTCAGAGATACACCTGGAAAGCATGGCTTGCCAGATATCTGGGCATCCCTCACCACAGTCAGGTTAATCGATTAAATTGACCAGGTTGGGGATATAGTCTACTCAAACTGAAGTCTCACCTGGCAAACTTCTATGTGAGCAAGGAAGGAAACTGGGAAGATTTGTGTTGACAAATTTCTCAGGGAAATACTCATGTTACAAAACATGTGGTAGAAAATCGTCAGTATCATCAAAGCAAAAAATGGTAGAGAAGCTGGGCGTGGTGGCGCACGCTTGTAATCCCAGCATTTGGGAGGCTGAGACTGGAGGATCTGGGTTCACGGCCAGCCTCAGCTGCTTAGTGAGGCACTCCGCAACTTAGTGAGACCCTGTTTCAAAATAAAGAATAAAAAATAGGGCTGGGGGTACAGCTCTGAGGTAGGATGCCCCTGAGTTCAATCCCCAGTACCAAAAAAAAAAAAAAAATTGTAGAGAGAGAATATATATATACACATTCATGAACTACTCGTGTATATATATTCTCTCTCTATAATTTTCTGATTTTATTTTTTAATTTTTTTTAATTAATTTATTTTTTAGCATGGATTTTTATACATTTCTTGGGTACAACAGAGTTAATCACACATTTTTGTTGGGTACAAGCTAGTACAGGTAAAGACATCCATGCACATATTTCTCATTAACCCTTCCCCAATTCCCACCCACCCTCCCCCTATCTCCAGGTCAGTTTAGTGATTGACTTTGATGTGATCTTGTAAGTACATCATGCTCATTAGGGTGTCCCCCCTCCTCCCATTACCTCCCATTAAGTC